>WYDI02012957.1:0-14867 GCA_009867235.2 Psittacus erithacus | reverse complement strand
TTTCTGGGCTGCGAGTGCACACTGAAGCCGGCTCATGTTCATTTTCTCATTGACCAACACCCCCAAGTCCTTCTCCAGAGGGCTGCTGTGAATCTCTTCTCTGCCCAACCCGTAGCTGTGCCTGGGATTGCTCTGACCCAGGTGTAGGACCTTGCACTTGGCATCACTGTATTCCTCCTCCATCATGTTCATACCAGAGTTTAGTCCCACTGAATGATGTGGGAAGACAGAGCATTGTCTCTAAGCAATCCATAATTCTCTAGCTACAATAACCTGGTTAGTGTATGCAGATTAAGCTGGTGGGCTGAGCTGGCATCAGCAACTCTGCTTAGCCAGGCAGCAGAGCTGGAAACATGGCGATTTCTAGCAAAGATGAAATGGCAAGTAATTTAGATGGCAGTTAGCTATTCTAGTCCCACCTTCAGGGGAAAAAGAGACTCCGTGCAATTCCTTAGTTCCATTTCAACCTCCTCAGTTTAAAATGAAACTATTTATTTGCAACTGCTGTTCCCCAAAAGCATCTTAGCCTGGGGACTGGAACAACACCCCCACCCCCGCACTGTGCTTCACTAATGACTGATCAGCTCCAGCAGTGACAAGTGTATTCCGTGGAGATTACACTTTGCATTAATTAGCCATGTTCAATATAAGGAAAAGGAACAAGATAAATAGATTAGTCTAGTTCCATACAAGCTATGGTGGCAGATGAAAAGAGCTTTGTACAGGAAGAAAGGAGGAGACATGAAATAAGCAAATTACACAGACACAAGATTAGTTCAGGCTTTCTGTTGATCACAAAAACTGGATTTTATCACTCCAAGACACCCCACTCTGTCACTGATTCAAAGCCTATCTATGGTGATTGCATGTTATGTACCCGTGCATATGGGTATGACTGCAGTTACAATCTGCAAGTTACAGTTTTAACATGCTTGATGTTACAAGCAGGCAGTGAGCATTTTAAAACAGGCAGGTCATACATCTTGGAAGAAACAAGACAGGCAATACTGATAGAAACAGAGCACTGACTTGATAAGCACTAGTTCTTTAAAAAGTTGAGAAGTTGTCTAAACACAAGTTCCTAATGGTGAAAAGGGGATATGCCTAACAATACATACATAATATTTCCTGTTTGATTTTGATGCTGGTACGACCCACATCCCCTTTGCTAACATTCACATTTCCAGGGGAATGTGAATAATCTCGTAAAGGTTCAGACACATGAGAACAACCTTAATGATGAGAAAGCACAAAGTTCTCAGTGGTTCAGTACATACAGGCTTTTCAGGAGACGACTACGGGTTACTTTGACCTTAACCTATATATTCCTATAGGGAAACAGAACAGATACATCGTAAGTTCAGCAGACAAAATCAACTGGATTTTGTCTAGTGACTGGAAATTACCATTTGGAAACCTGTACTAGACATAAAACAAAGTCTTAAGGGAGACGGCAATTATTTGAGGATTTTACCAGAGGAAATAGTGGGGTTTCCATTGTGTGCTATTTAAAAATCAAGATTGGATGTTCTTTTCAAAAAAGTCATGTTTTCGTCTTAATCAGCCCATGAATATCCTGTGTGTCATACAGAATCTCAGACTAGGCAATCAAAAATCTCCCCTTTGGGCATACAGTTCTGAATTCATGCAGAAAGAATAAACTGAGAAAGACATATACGTCAATAAAAAAACCCCTGGTGACTAAGAAACTATCTTGTTCCTTAAATCCAACTAGTATTCAACAGGTTGTTCTGCTGATATGCACTGTAAATCAGGTCAGGAAGTACAGATAATTATTACATGCAACTGTTACTAGGAGACTGATGTACAACAGCCTCTGCTAGGAAAGACTTGAATGAAAGGACCCCAGCTCTCCTCCACCACTTTGCAGACAGAATAATGCAGATGGGGGCATACTATACCATAAGCCAAACAGAGTAACTGTCACGTATTCACTATGATGCAAAGCAAAATATCCTTTTAAGACACAGAATACATGGCTTAGTGCAGTAAGCCCAAATACAAACCTGAGAGCTAATATACCTATTTTTCTCAGCACAGTGAGACAGAGCATTCAGCTCTATCTTTTTGCTACCAATGGCAACATTCTCCCATCTCTTTTCAGTTTTTGCTTTGTTTTGTCTCACAGATGGACCATTTACTTGTAGCTAACAGTTTTCACGAATTTATTCTGTATAATCACAGTCATCAGACTAAATGTTGCTTCTGTGGTTCAGAAAACTGCAAGATTGATAGTCTCATAGTCAATGAAGAGAAAAAGAAAGAAAATGTGAGACATGGATGCTCTCACACTGTCATATTGCGTGGTCCTATGTATGGCACAGCATGTACTGATCAGCTCATTTTTTCAGTTGACAAGTGGCTTAAAATAAGGTCTTAGGCAGAAGGGAAGGCATACAATGCATATGGGCACACAGAGCTAGCAGTTACTTGGAAGAAATCCCATTATTAGTAAATAATCTTTCTTTGGAAACTGCATGAGACACACACTCCCAGGTGTGGCAGCTTGGAAGAAGGAGCTCCAAAAAAGGACAGTGGACAAGAAACAGAAGCCACTGTGCACTTAACAACACAATACACTTTAACTTGGTGAAAATATGACCAAACCTTATAGTTGTTATTCGGCAACTCTCTTCTGCAGATGAGAAACAATATAGAAATTGCAGTATTTAAGAAATAAAACTGATATCATTATGTGGAGATAAAACAAGATTGGACACTTCTAGGGTCTTTAGTGAAACACAATTTCCAGTTCAAAATGCAGCGCATATTTAGTTGTAGAGTTATTAAGTTGCTTTATGATTTTGATCAAAATAAATTTGCTCAAGTATATGAGCATAGAAAACTCACCTTCCAGAAATTATCTACTTTGCCATAAACGAGAGATTGATTCTGCCTTTTGATGTCATTAATGTGTCTAATGTCACTGGAATTCAGATGCTGCTCTACCACAAATCCAAGGAAGCTGTTATCTGGAGTGTGAGCTGTAAGACACAGAGCATATTCAAAACCTTTTAAAATATCAGTTAATGTTACAAAACTGTGAATATTTTTAGAAACGTAGGTATAACGAATATATTATTTAACAGATCACTGCATTCATTGACAGATACGTTTGCTTGCTTTATTATCAAGAAAGTTCTTACTAAGTCCTGCTGCAAATGCCTACTGAAGTAAGCAGTTACTTTTTGGCTCATTTCTGACAATAAAAATTCTGTATATGGACTGAGGCCAACGATAACAATTTTTTGCGTGCTGAGATTTATTTTATTATTAGAGAGAAGAGAACCAGAAGAAATTCAGCTTAATAATCTCAGAGATGCAATACCAACAACTTGAAAAAACTCTCGGTTTATGCTTGTTAACAATGCTGTATGTTGCTCACTGTCCTAAATAAATTCTAGTAAATTTCTTGGATTTACCTCCCATATTGGAAGAGCTAACACTGACCATTCCACTCACTGCATATTACCTATCCATGCTCATTACTAGCCTACAAAGTCACACTATGCTGATAATAACACAAATTTTACTGCCTAATTCACTCAGATCTATCTTGGCAAAACAGTTGTTAATCCAGCGCTCAGACAAAAAGTTCATGCAAAGGATAGACAACTTATTCTTAAATTTTCCATATTATTTGTAGTCTCTATTAGTCTTTTTCCAGGGGTGACATCCAGCAATACTAGCCACTGCTCTCCTCTTATAAAGACACAGATCTATAGGCCCATTAAAACTAAGGGGTTTTTTGTTTTGTTTTGTTTAAGCCTCCCTTTTAAATTCTGGCAAACAAGCTGACAACGTCTTACTAAGCACATTTTGCAAAGTTATTAAAAAAAACCTAAATGAAAAAACCCCAAACAAACAAAAAAGAAAAAAAAAACCCCAAAACATAAAATAAATAGACCCCAACTCAAAGACAGGGCCCCAGGCACTTACGATACACGCAGTGCTAAACCTATAGCCAAGGTTATATATAAAATAAATTCTATTGCAATTATAAGGCTTTGTTTTTTGATTCCTGAAATCAGCCAGCTTGACAATGCAGTAGAACAGAGAAACCATACACAGTGTACGCTTCCTTCTGCCATTACATTTAGTCTTACAAACGACAATTACTCTTTTTCATAAGAAAATGCCTCAGCAACAGCTAAGCACTCAGACTCAAGAACTTTTTAGGATTTAGCATAGCAAATAGCACACTGCAAATATGCCTGACAAGGGGCATTTTTCTATCCTTTCATATTTTGGATAAGAGACTGCACTCAAAGGATAGGCAAGGCAGTTCACTCAGAAGAAAAGTAAACTTTTGCTAAAGTTAGCACTTAGAACTGGTGCAATTCAGTGCCTCAAACATCACTGACAGGAAGCACTCAAATTTTTAAGCAACATCATGCAGTTTTAAAAGTACCAGTACTCTCACTTTGCATAAAAGAATTTAAATTAAAAGCATAAAAAGGGGTAAAAAAACCCCAAACCCTCATGCTTCTGGAAAGCTCAGAGAATAGTCAAGCATTTGGTTAATATGCCACAGGTTTGAGTATGGCTTTCTTGTTGCTCAGTAATAATTTTCTGCCCTTATAATCAGAGTTTTCAAAACATAATAAGAGTTTGGAGATTTCGGGAAGCTGTCCAGAGTTCAAATCTGTCATAAAATCTTTACTGATGTGTAACATGCACTTTTAATCACAACCCCATAAAAATGGTGCTATCCCTGCAGCAGAGAAAAAACAAAACAAAAATAAACTTTAAATATCACAAAACATGCTGAATCTTCTGCAGCAGTACAAAAAGCAGCAAAACCCTTCAATAATCTACAGCACTGGAATCACTCATGCTTCAGAATGAGTTTGCCTGTAATCCATTTACCACTTCTGCAAAGGAAAAGCTGCAGTCATTTCCAGTCATAAAAAATGGAAATGGTTATTTATTGATATTCCGATACAGTTGTATACTTCTGAAAATCCATTACATGAAGTGATTTGGGCCAAACAAGAGACTGTAACAGTAGTCTATGCTGCCATGACAGAGATCTCTATAGAGAAGATTAAGTTTCTTCTGCATTTCAAGAAGTGGGATTGAGGAGTGCACACACACAGCTGTACCACAAGTATTCATGTAACTATTTTCCTCAAATGCCTCATCACCCTTGCTGCTATCTTGCCCAGGACCTCAGACACAAATTTCCCAGCAGCTGGACCACTTAAATATTAAGCTTTCAGATCCTTTTCCATTTAGAACATAAACCAATAGATATAGCAAATCACATGTATATGGCACAAGTTCTGCTTACTAATGTCCAGACTCAGACTCTGCAACCACTTCTAAGTCACATTTCCCCACCGCACATTTTGTTACTTGTTTCCAAACAACTGTGAATGCAGCCTTTTATCTTTTGAACAACCTTCACTTGCATTTCTTTGGAAAAACTTGCACAGCAAATGTTGACAGGCAAAATATGCCTCTCTCAAGAATTTTACAGGGCAACTGAAATCAAAAGCATGACAACCAGACAGCAGCATGTATAATCCTGCTATGAAAAGCAGAAAAGTTTGAAAGGCTTGACTATGAAGTCTGATGAGAGAGAACAGTGCACGCCCTGGCCTTAGTCTCAGACAGGGACCACCACCACACTTTAGCAGTCAGGCTGGTCACTGCCAAATGTTTCCTTACAGACTTGGGCTGAGAAGTTCTTGCACACAAAAGCATAACCTTTCCTCTTTCCTAAGCCTCACTTAACATCAGGCTATCTGGCAGTAGTGAATCTTTCTGCATATTTCAGAGATTACAAACTTGAACCACTACTACAGCATGCAAGAGAAAGATCCTTTGATTCTAGAACCTAGTGCCATAAAGTCAAAGAAGTCAAGGATTGGGAATAGAGCAGGCCAGTATGGTTTAACAGTAATGATTTAATCTGATCCAATATATGCAGGATTTATATAATTTTTTGTGTTCGCTTAAGATATTTAACAATGCTTCAAAGATCTAAAGCAGTTCAGAAATCTACTACTTGTTTTTCAATAGCTTTGTATACTGCTAGCAAATAAAGGTGAAATCAGTTCGCCTCAGGATGAATGCTCAGGACGAAAACAAGCTATGTGAAAATTTTTGATAAATCCATGAAAAAGTAGAGACAAAAATATTTTTGCTGAGTATTAGCTTATTAATCTTGAGCAAAAAGAAATAGCAAAGGAATTGCGCTGCTCTGTTGTTCAGAGGAAAAAAGCAGAAAGAAAGAAACATAGTTAACATAGTTACAAACTTCAGTTTCATATGATGAAATCTAGCAAATTTTTAGTTTATAAATGTATAAATTTTTACTTTATAAAAATGCAATCTAGCAAGTTTGTCAAAATCCTATTGCTCCATAGACAGGATTTGAGAAGGCAAAATTAACAAAAGCTAACTCACTGACACTTGACTATAAAGCCAATCACCACTTCCGACAGGTACTCTGGGAACAAAGTTCCCTACCATTATTTATATAAAGTTGATATTGTTTTTTTCCAACTGCTGCATGGAAGCGCAACAGAGCTTTTGCATAGTCTACAGACATTTACCGTCATGATTCCGTCCATTTAGTAAGCTGCATTTTATTAAACTATGAACTTATCTTTTATAATACAAAAGTTCTTCTCAATGACAATATTCCCTTTAAAAGCTCAAAATTATTTATAAACACAGGGATACTTACGGAACATTGTATAAAACTGCTGTGGATTAAGGTTCCACTTTCCCCATGGCGTCTTGTGGCCTTTAGACTGGGCATAATGGGCATGGTTAAACTCTGGTTCAGTTCCAAAGGAATCCAGAACTCTTAGCATACACCTAAAAGAGAGAGCAATAATTTACTGTAGGTACACATGTATATGTATATATAAGCATATGTGTGTGTACACAGTTATGATAATTAAGATGTGTTTTGTTTTTGTTTTCAACTGCGGATGATTTATAAACTAAAGGTACATTTTAATTTCAAACATTTTTGTTCATATTACATTCACAAAGACATTATGATCAGCAAATTCAAGGATATATCAGACATTCAAATAACAACGCTGAAGCTTGTTTTGGGTTTCTTTGTTCTTACAGAACAAAGTTATGCTTTAACATCCAAGTAGAGCTTATGGGAGTTTATGGGAATGCTACTGTGGTCACCTACATTCCTGGGGCTCTGAAGCAGAATTTAGGCGGAAGAAGAGAAGATTCTTCATCTATTTTCTAAGATTCTCACCCATTACCACAAAATTAAATGCAACAGCTAAGGGCCATACGCCAAGAAGATCAGAGTAGGACATTACTTTCTCTTTAGACAATTGTATTCAGTCTCCAGGTTCTGACTGACTTTTGGGTCAATTAGACCTACTCGAGAAGCACTGAAGACAGTTTAATTAGCTGAATATTTACAGTCAGACAGACCATTTGTTTATGAAACACTTTGTCACAGACTTCTGAAGAAACAATACTGAAGTCAAATGTCTGCAAGAAACAGTGCACAACTAAGAGAAACCTTGGCACTGGACTACAAAGGGTCTGCAATGAAAAGAAACACACTCAGTCTTTCATTTCACTCCTATGAATTCCTTGGAAAAAAAAAATTACTTCACTTATGAGCAGCTCCTTTCAAAAAAGGGCCCACAGTACATGAAAGGCAGAAAAAGTCTCAGTATGAAAAGGGTGGCACACATCCTAGCATATGGATTCTAGAAGTCGTGTTTCTAAAATGCAACTTGCCACACCTTTATGCCAAACCTTATGGCCATCATGCTGACCACTGGCTATACTGCAAATTAATTGGATTATATGGCTTCAAAGCTGCTGACCCTACCATTCTTCAGCCCTCCTTAACAATTTTCAGAAAAGACCTCTATAGGATTTGTTCCTGCACTATGTGCCACTGTGTTATAAAGATATGAACTCTTATCACTGAACATTTTACCACTGGGCTTGTACGTGCCAAGGAAGAGACCTCATGGTGGCAGAGAATGGAGGAAGCTACAAAAGTTACTATTAAAAATGGCTATACTTCCCAGTCTTCAACATTTCCCATGCTCCAAACCTATATATATACATCTATTAAGTTCAGTAAAACTCCAGGATTTTGGCTTTAAAATGAGAAAGAATTTAGCCCCCAAAAGGTGAAAGATAAGCTCCAGCCATCTTTCAGCTTTAAAAGATGAAATAATTTAGTCCCTAAAATGCGTGTACATATTTCTTATATGGTCTCTTTTCTCCAAAGTGTCTATTAAGAAAGGAAAAAAAACAAACCACCAACCGGCAATCTTTAAACTCTCATATGAAAATGACATCTTTGTCTTTGAAAGTAGAAATAGAGAAAATTTACTTTTTTTTTTTTTAATCTTCACAGAGATCTTTCAAGCGGAAAGAAAGTCAAAATATACAATACATTATGAGTCACCAAACAACAAAGCTGACAGATCAGTTTCTGTGCAGTGTTTTATGTCAACTGTTCTCAATGAAAATATTTTACAACAGTGGCAATTATCTCTGCATCGTACAAAATACTCCAGCAGGACCAAAACAACTTCTGCACTGATGAATCATTCAGTAATAAAACCCCTCTTATTTCTTGGCAGGCCTTAAAACAAAATTTTTATCAAACATACAGCTTTTGGCCAGGTACCTGAGTAAGGGAGAATGAAAAATAGGTGAAAGCTACTCAAAAAATTGCAACATTATGGGAATTTGTCAAATTATGTAAGTAGTACTACATCACACGTGATCACCTCAGAGCGCTTTGTTTCCTCTCTTTTTCCTGTAGTCAGAGGTAAGCTGTGTAGCACTAGTTGTTCACAAGGGTATGTGTAACTATGCCCAACATACACAGGATTTCTGAAACGGGGCAGGAAATGTGATGCAATAGAAACTAAGCTAAACCAGAAAACAGGGAAAACAAAAAAATATTTGTATGATTCAGCCATAAAGTAAGTTGGAAAAGAGAAAAAGGTCACAGCAGAAAGTGCAAGTATGTGCAGAAATGGTATGAAATATCAAAGGTTCAAGTAGTGAATCTAATCCCTGAAACACAGCAGAAAAGAACTGGTAAAAATTTTAAATTTAGAAATGAAGGCAATTAATGCCAGTTATGCTGAACTGGTATTTTAACATATGTAGGCACACCTCAATTGTCTGCCCAAGTACTGTGTTCTCCATTTGTGTCACTTAGTGGTTTAAACCTATATCAATTGAATTACTTTAAAACAAAAAGACTGATTTGCATTTTAGCACTTTTAAAGTGAAATATTTCATTTTGTAAATGGCAAAACAGCACTTTTTAAAAATCATGCATATATTTTGAATAAAAATGTTAATTTAGTGATTTTAACTTCAGTTTTCACCCACTTCCATCTTTCCTTCCTAAGATGTCACCTAGCTTTAGCAGTGAAGTTACAGAGAATTACAGCATGGAATTGGTGTCAGACTGATCAGTCTATTCACTGACTAATTAAACAGTGGATTGGTGGGTATCAAACTCCTTATAGAAACATCCATATTAAAGTAGTCTTTCTTGTTCTAGCATATTAGAAGTGATAATTTCAGAGCTTAATATAAAAAAAAAAATAAAAAACTGTAACTAGACAAAAGTAGCTCAGAATTATCACCATTTTTGAAGCGACTGCTTTTCAGAAATAATGGGCATAAGCGCAATCTTAGTGGGGCTGTCCTCGCAGAAGGACATATCCTCCTCCCACCTGAGGTTATAATTTTTCTTTACTTACGTATACTTCATCTTTGTTTAAACAAGCAATGCTGTCCAGCAGCACTCATCGCTGTCAGCAACTAGTGCTTATGCCTGCATGAAGAGTTAAAACAAAGGGTACATACATGGCAGTGGATGCAGACATCGTCCTGGGAGCAAGCTGGTCAAAACCCACACAGTTCTGGTTTGGAAGCCTGATAGGTGCACTGAGCTCAAGCACAGCAATGTGCCATCACAGAAATATGGACTCCGAACTGTCCAGCCAGCTCAGATCATGAGCAGCTCATACCTGCCTATGCAAATCCTTGCAGACAAACACATTCACTTTCAGGCCACTCAGTACTTGCAATTAAAATGTAAAAAATGAGTCAAAAAATAAGCCTCCTAAACCAAATGTATTCTGGAGAACATGTAAAAAGCAGGAATGTTGCTCTTTTTTTAGGATAGCTGTCATGTTAATTTATTTCAAGAATAAAGCCAGTTGGATTTTTGGCTTTTGGGAGTGAGTCATTGCTAGAGAGACTGTAGGAAAACAGGAAAAACAGAAAAAAAAGTATGGAGGATGAGGGTGCTAAGAAAGGCAATGTGCTGCACTCCTCAAGCTATATTAAGCTACTAATTTTTTTGTTGCTTCATTGCTCAGAAATTACTCTCAAATATCCAGACTTCAGAAGTGAAAAACACACCATGTCCAGGCATTTGTCTGCTTGAAAACAGTGACCTCAAAAATGAGATCTGTTTTGCTAGATTCATACTATTTATGGCACTAATTATAACTCAGATAAAGCGTGTACTACAGAGACTCACTGGTGCTACCAATCTCAGTCGAACAAAACAGTGTTTCAGTTGTTCAGAAATTCTCACCCCTCAAAACTGCAGGGTCATTCTTTTGAGCTAGCGATTCTAGAAACCTGATTTGCAATTACCAAGAAAATCCCCAGGGCTCTAGGTCACTCACAAAGATTGCATATAGCACTCTTAGCAGGACACTGTTCTGCAGACAGGGGTTTATTCTACCACTCTATTTCAATCTGAAAGTGAATAAACAAGTTTTAATTTATCTGTATTTGAGTCTGGTCTGCATAAATCAGACAGAGCTGATGCACACATTTCTTCTGAAAAACCATATGGCACAAAGCAAAACACTTCTTTCAAGACAAAGAATTATTCCTATTGACATTAAACACAACTGAGTGAGAAATCAAAGTTTGTAAAGAACAAAGGCTATAAGCCAGCTTTATTTGTGATCATGTTTATTTTACTGGAATGAATTAAAACCATATAATTATGCTTTTATACGGTACTTACTAGTTTTAACTTACTATTTTGATGACAAAACTTATGAGGCAACTCATGATGCTGAGAAAGAGAAAAATAATTGCAAGTGGATCCTCAAACAGGAGATAGCGAGCATTAAGCTATGAATTAATTCTCCTGCTCTAATCAATCCTGTAGTCCCTGCCAGACTCTGGACCCTGTTTTGTACACTGAACTTGAGAAAAAGTATCAAGTAATTACAGAGATTTCTCTGATGAGAATTAGTGATGCAACAAGTTTCATGAAAGGTCTGATAAACCTGAATTGTAAATTAATGACCAAACCCCCTACATTTATTTTGAAGAAAAGCAAACTGAAGGAACAACAGTGTAAAAGATAGTCTAGAGGTTGCCAGAGAGGGGAACGAAGCAATATAATCCCCAGAACCATATCAGAATAAGCAGTTATGGGCACTTTACAAGAAACCGGACCAAGAAAAAACACTTCAAACAAAAGCTTAACAATATAAAAGAGTGTCTGGGACATCTTTTGCAGTCAAAAGTCTCTCAAGAAGGACAAACACATCCAATTTACTTTTCAGCAAGACTACAGACTTCAGCAAGACTACAGACTTCAGCAAGACTACGAGGTCTTCCTCCATTCCAAGAAATCCATGATTGCAGAAGAGAGGCATTAAGAATTTATTTTCTTCTTCAAAAGCCTAACAAAAACTCCTATACTACCGAAGGCATTTACTTAGTGTTAAATTTAATTCTACTCTCCTAAACCAGAAAGTGTCACTCATTACCACAAATTAGGAACCAATGAAAACCAGACTGACAACTTGAGATTTAATGATTCATGAAATAGGCAAGAAAAATTGAAAAGCTAATCTAATATTCTCAGTATCATGGTGTATTTCCATATCTTCGTTACAGAACATGCCAAATAGGAAATTCAAAACAAAAGGAGAGAAACATTTTAAATTTGTAAGCATGGGCTTATATTCTGACCATAACACCATATATGATCACCTACTGACAATTATATCCGGCAGACAACCAACCGTAGCTCAGCGGAAAATGGGATTATCTTTATTAGCAGGATCCTATAAAACAGAATAACCACTTACCCTTTTGTTAAAAAAAAAAAAAAAAAGAGATTAAGAGTAATCTAATTGGCAACATTGATCACGGGACTCTCACTTAAAAACACGCTGAATAGAACTAAAGCTCTAAAAAATCCTGAAGTTGAAAGAAAACGATTTTTCTGCCTGCAATGAACGCCTTTCAATACCTTCCTTCAAATAGGATTTACTGGACTTTACGGATCATGAAACACAGCTAATTCAACTGCGTATAGAAAAATCAGTCAGTAATTTAGATTTGGTTTTATTTCATGCTGATATATATTGGTACAACACATGGGAGCTTGCTGATTTAAAGTTATTGACAAAAAGAAATGTGGTTCTAGAACTTCAGACGCCTAGAAGGCTGTACAAAGTAATTTCTTGTGACCACCATCTTCCATTCCTAATGGAAAAATGTTTATAGATTACAGAAGCACAACTGCAGTTCACTGTTTGGACCTATTCCTGAAGACAACTCTCTGTCCAGCCATGTCAAGGGATGGAACAGAAAAAACTGCATTGCAGTTGTTGCCCAATACAATTAGCATAGATAGATCTCCGCAGTCATCAATCCAGTACAGCTACAAACATGGACAAGCAAAACATGCCTTTGGTATTCCAACTGAACAACAAGATCCAATAATCTCTCAGCTCATCTACTAATTTATAGAACAAAGGGGGTGGGGTGTAAAGAAGGGAGAGAAAGAAAGGCAAAGGTAATGCCTCAAAAAGATAATACAATTCATTCAGATTAAAAATGCTTGAATCCAAGAACCTCAAACTTGCTGGGGGGCATAAAGATGGTATGCAACAAACAGGTCCTAGCCACTTTATTCCTAAGAATGAAAGTCAACAGAGAATCGCATTTTCACTTTTAAATAAACTCAAATTTATGTGAATGTACTCACCTCAATATTTTGACATGTGTTACTCAAAAAAAAAGCTCTTTAACAAGCAGTTTAGAGGTCAAATAAGTATTATACTTACTGGTAATGTACCCATGATGGACCAAGTGTTTTCTTAAACTGTGTGAGTCCCACTATATCAATGTAAATGAGTTCTACAACTTTATCCCCCTGGGTAGGGCAGCCAGATCTGTTACCTACAACCTTCTTCATAATCCTAAACAAAGAAAGAAGGAATGTGGAAAATTATTACTTTCCAAATACGCTGAATACATGCTGTAATACTGTTTATACCAAGAATTTCCCTTTCCAAAAAAGCTTTACTCTCATTTTTTCCACACCAGAAAACATGTAAGAACATTCAAATTCTAAAGATGCTCATCATTTATTAAGAAATGTCTATGCATCAGTAAAGCGCTAATTTGCACTAAAAATACCATCTAGTTTAAACAAGAGTAATGTGGCTGTAATGTTTAAACAGTGTGCTTTGAAATTATTTCAAATAATTTCAGACTTCTATTGACAGCTTCATAGTGTAAGTGCTCTCTATAAAATGATGCTGTCATGCTTGTTATAGAAAAAACCAAAAAGCTACAGGAAAAGTGTGCGTGCTCAAGCTTAAAACAGATGTTTAATGTCTAATGCTGAACTAGTATGCAGAGCAAGACAAAGATGAGCAACGTAGTAATTTGACCTAATATTAGCAATTAAATACTTCAAAAGTAATGTGTTTAAGGGATCTACACTTTTATTTTAAAATAAGATACTGCATGAAGAATAGCAGAAACCAAAGAAAAGGACACAGAATTAGGCTAGTCTGTAACTTTTCCTACTGCAGCTGGTTAAAGCACCTGCAATGCTGAAGATAAGCTGCTTAGTTCAAATTTTACGAAATTCATTTATGAAGTCACAGGAGCCTGAAGACACAAAGAAACACATTATCCTTTTCATAGTACATATATTCAGCTCATAAGAATAATCTATCGTATGTTTAGTGAATTACCACTTTCATTTTATGCTTCAAGAAATTATATACTGTTAATAGAAGCTTTAAGAGTTTACAATTCCCTTTTTGTATTCCAGTTTCAAAAGTGAAAGTAATCTCCTTACTCCTTGAGCTCAGCCAGTGAAGCTGAAATCCTGATATCATGGCCCAGTAAGTAGAGAGATGTAATTAAATCACTCCACTGGACTAATTCACCAAGTGGGCCACCGCTAAATGCATTTTCTGCAATCTTGAATCCAGATTCTTTTGTCAAGAGCCCCAGATGAACGAGAATCTGGAAAAGAAAGTCCTGTGTTAAGAGTTATCAACATTGAATATGCAATCATTATACCTCATGGCATGTTTTCTTCCTATTAAATTCCAACAATGGCCAAAATATCAACCCAAAAAAATCTAACACTCCGACCTTAATGACTGACTTAATTCTGTAATGGATCTCCAAAACAATAATTATACGAATGTTACTGCATTGCTTTGCACTATTATCTGCCATCAGATCAGTAATTAAAAACATCACCAGAATGGTGTCATTCACAAAATAATCTGTACTTCTGCACAGAAAGTTGTGGATCACATCATAGAACCATAGAATGGTTTGGGTTGGAAAGGACCTTCAGATCATCTAGTATCTACCCCCCTGCCATGGGTAAGGACACCTCACCCTGGGACCAGATTGGTCACGGCCCTGTCCAACCTGGCCTTGAACACTGGCCAGGAATGGAGCATTCCCAACTTCCTTGGGCAACTGTTGTGGTTTAAGCTTAGTCGTAAATTAGACAAAGCATGTAGCCTGCTTGTTTTCACCCCACAACTTGTCCTTCCCCC
>WYDI02012956.1:0-11343 GCA_009867235.2 Psittacus erithacus | reverse complement strand
CATACATACAAAGGCCCTCTACTAACTTGCAATCATTTTCTATTCTTCTACCTAACTAGTTCTAACATAAAAACTTCACATAAAACTTCGCTTTTTCCAACACCACTGTACTAAATCCCAGCAGAGCAAAGCACTTGAACTGGAGCTCCAGGCACTCTTGCTCTGTTTCTTTCTGAGAATGATGGCAATTAAATTGCTAGCAGATGTATGGAGCATTGCTGATGCTACTGCAACTGCAGTGCTGGCAATGGCAGAAATACCAGCAGTTGCTGGGAACAGCTTGGCCATGTTATAAAAAGACGGACGAATCCATTTCTCAGTAAACCAAAACCAGATTAACTTTATTAGAAGGTCCAATCAATTTAGGCTGAGAAGCAATGAGCAAAACAGCGCTGGGTGCGTGGGCGAAGAGCCCCTCCCCTTAGCCTCGCCACACCGCACACAGAAATACCCGAAGCCGCACCTTTTATGTGCTTGCCCCAGCGTCCCGACCAATCCCCGTCTCCCGGGCAGTCGTCCCACTCTCCCTCCATTGGGTCATCTGGGTTGCTGAGGTACGGGTCCTTCTCCTATTGGCTCCTCTCAGTTGCCGGGGTCTCATCCTTCGGGGGGCTTTTCTAAGGGGCGGTCACCTCTTTTGGGGGCTTTTCTAAGGAGTGGCTACATTGTTTCAAGTGTGAAGCACACCTGTCCACCTTCCTCCCCTACACGTTCTCAATTCGATTTTAACACTTAACTATAATACAGGTTATAATGGACTCTTAACATTCATCATAACTATAATACAAGTTGTAATAATCATTAATCATTCCAGACCCACACACACAGCACAGTGATCACAATATAGTCCACCCTGACACGAATCATGCCCATATTTTTCACAGCCAGGAGGCAGAGCGCAAGCAGCTTGTAGGCAAGTCATCCTCTGAAGTTGAGATGAGGCCAAAGCAAAATCCGAGATCTAAAAATAAGGAAAAAACTCAAATGCATCTCCAAAAGATATGGCTGAAAACATGCTCTATAGTTCCTTTAGGGCTTGATTGGAACATTAACTAGGTTGTAGTAAATGCATAGAGAGGTTTTGTAGTGGAGCCAGTTCAATATTCCGCTGAGTAAACTACTAAGTTAGCATCTCCCAGTAAGACACAGCTTAATCTTTCCAATGAATGCCTTAATTATTGCACTTTGCTTGTGTAGCATGTTGTGGGGGAATTTCTTTGCAAACCTTTAAAAAGTCAGTTTGTTCTCATATATTAAGATAATGTCATCAGTGTCATTGCATGCTTAACTTTAAATAATGGCAGAGATTCTCAACTTGTTTAAAAGTAATTGTCCAGTTGAAGAAATACCAATTCAAACCCAGATGTATACCATGCATAGTAATATCAACCATTGAATTAGCTACTACTTTTAAAAAGTCTGACAGGATTATTTGATTCTTTGGCTTCTAATTCCATGAGCTGGCCTTAAGAAATATTTTCTAATGGTTGTTTTAAATTACTTGCTGATCACTTTTTCTAATCCTCCTGTTCTTTTAAAACCATTCCTCTACTTCCTGCATTTCAACTAGTTTTAAATACCACAGTGAACTCCTTTCTATTTTTTCTCATTTTATCTGTGGTATATTCAAATTTGAATTCTGACAGTCCTATTACAAAACTTCTTCCTGGGGCATCTGTTCCAACTGTCCTTTCCTGTCACATGCAAGTTATTACCACAAGCTAGGATGCCATTCCTATGCCACATTCATACTTCACCCTCCTGATTCACCCAGCAGGTGAATCTATCTGCCTCTATCTGCCTGCATCCCCATCAAGGAAGCTAAAGTCAGCTGTGCACACCTACTCAGGTATCATGGGAAAGCCCTTCTGGAGGGCACCCAGCTCTCTGGATCTGCTCCACATATGGTTTCCTGTCCCATCACCATATGTGCTACCACATCCCCATCTCCTCCCTGACATATGGCTTAAGCTTTTCCACAAGCTGATGAAGAGGCACAGCAGGACACTGGGGTGGCAGTGCCTAGAAAGCAGCAGCTGGCATGGGCAGCAGTAGCTGTTCCAATGTAGTTTTCATGAGCAATGAATTATTTGCTTGATGACTCATTCTAAGAGTTATTTGCAAATGCATTTTGAATTAGTGTGTGCTTTAAAATAATTTGGAAGGAGCAGCCTGTATTTACCAAATGCCTTCATGGAGGAGTGGTGTTTCTCTCCCCATGGCATCCTGAATTTTGGGGTTTTCAGACAAAGCCTGGAGCCCTATCCCTTCCGTCTTCATCCTGCACAGTTTCTCCCCAGCAGCCAGAGTCTGCTGAACAGAGGTGTGCTGAGTAGTTAAATATTGAGACCAGTTAAAAAAAAAAACAAAATAATCATATGGTTTCATGATTCCACAGACAGAATCCATCCTGTCTTCCTTTTTCCCATTTCAGGGCTTGAATTCCTGCTCTCTTGCCTGTACCTAAGCTGACACTGTGTGGTTTGAAGGATAAACTAGCAAAATTTTTTCTGAACCACCCTGTTGTTCTCAGCCTGTTCTTCTAGGGAAGTAGCTCTAGCCCTCTGATCATCTTTGTGGCCCTTCTCTGGACCCAATCAGGCAGGTCCATGTCTTCCTTATGTTGGAGGCCCCAGAGCTGAATGACCACAGTCATACCACTCAGCTTGGTGTCTTCTGCAGACTTGCTGAGGGTACACTCCATCCCACTGTTCATGTCCCCAAAAATGTTAATTGATACTAGTCCTGGACCCCTGAGGGACACCACTCATGACTGGTCTCCATCCTGATATCAAACCGTTGAACGAACCCTTTGAGTGCGATTATCTAGCCAATTCCTTAATCCCCAAGTGGTCCACCTGCCAAATCCATGTCTCTCCGTTTTAGAGACGAGGATGCGTGTGGATCAGCAGTATGAAAAGCTTTGCTCAGGTCCAGGTAGATGACATCAGTTGCTCTTCCCTTATCCACCAAAGCTGTAGCCTTCTGTAAAAGGCAATCAGATTTGTCCTTTTTCCTGAGTTTAGTCTTATGTTGTAATATAACTGCACCCTGCAGCAGCAGCATTTTCCCTGGCTGAGATTCAGGTGTCCTCTGAATGTCAGGGACCAGGACAATGCAATGTCAGGGTCTGTAGTTCCAGCTGGTGTCACTGGAATTAACTTGCTGATTATAAGTTAAATAACATCATTAGCACCAGCTTGGGAATGGAGCAAAGAAGGGGGAAATCATTGTATACGTTTTTATTGAACTGCTGCTGTGAGTGAGCCTTGTTGAATGAAAGACTTGGACAGAAACCAAGTGAAGTGGTGTTATTTAAGACTGCTGCAAAAACAAGGTATTAATGATGTGCTAACTAGGAAAAGTAAAAGGCATCTGAGGTGATGTTACATGCTTACAGCATCTTTGTTGGGTGTGAGAGGGAAATTAAGCTTTTATGTTATCTTATTTCTATATGGAGCTACTGTTACACATGGAACTACACTAACACCTGTGATGAGCATGGAAGGGTAAACAACTTTAGATGCTTCAGTGGTTCCTTGTCACTTCTCTTGCTGTCTGAAAATATGGTAACAGGAATACAAAGGGGGAAAAAAAGACCAGTAGCACTGTTGAAATATAGATTCTGTGATTTTGTAATTCTTACAGGGTGCGAAGGATGTTGAGTTGTTTTTTTTTATTATTACAACATACCAAGTGGGAATTGGATCCTTCTCAAAGGGAGGGATTAATTATGCTGCCTACAAGTTGGAATAATATGAGGGACCAACACACAATCTTCCTATTGTGCTGCCAGTACTCCTGCACAACTTCTTCTGTTCCACTTCCAGATTTCTTTTAGGCAATGTTGATTTGTGTCTTGCGTGGCTTGTAGTAAGAAAGAAGTTGCCAGCAAGCATCACAGTAGACAACATCTTGTCTTTTAACATTGACAAGATAATGGAAGTATTATGGTGAGTAAAGGTGGGGTAACCTGGCTGTAGTAGAGATGTTTATCCTAGCTCTGTTTGCCTTCCAGAATTTTAGGTTCACTGTTAATTTTATAACTTTAAATCCCCAATCTTTATTGATCAGTGGTAACGTTTTGGCATTTGTATTTCCCTGCTGTGAAGAATTATGTGTCATTTTCCTTTCTGTCTCCTCAAACATGAGTCCTCTCTAATTTCATTGGGTGGTCATTTATTCTCAGTTACATAAAACAGAGCACAAAGTCTGCCTTTTCATTGATTTGTATAATTGTATTATGTATCTTGTAATCGCTCCTTTGTAAGGTAAGTAGTCACAGTCTTTTCTATCTCTTCTCATATTAAAATTTATCCAGATCCTTTATTATTCCTACTACTGTTATCTTCTGAATCCCTTCTAACACTGGGGAGTCCATTTTTTGAGATGCTGCTATCAGTGCAGCAGGTAGCATGGGAGGGACCATGCTGGTCTACATTAAAGCAGTGTTACCTTCCCATTGCTCACGATTTTATTCCTCATTTATCCTATTTTTTTTTAACTTCAGTTAAGAATTTCATTTGCGAGAGTTGTCTTCCTTGAGGAATGTTCTGTGACCCTGGGGTGTTTTTACTAAATTAATAAAGTTTACTAAAAGAGCTATTACAGCATGTGTAATTGCATTTTCTCCCTCTAGTACATGCTACTTTTAATGCTGAGCTAATCAGGATACTGTCTTTTCACCCAGCTTTTTCTAGGTTTTTCTTGAAATTCTTCTCTGTCATTTTTGGTCTTTCCTGACCCACATAATTGTGTATGGTCTACAGACTTTACCAGCTCATCTTTTTTCCATCTCAAGAATAAATGTAGTAAAAAACCACAGGACTGAATTTACCAAACCTTTTTCCTGATGTGCAAAAAAATTATTCGGAGACTTCGGTTAGACTACTCAGATGATTTGATAAATTCTTATTATTTAGTTTTCAATAGCTAAAAGACCTAGATTGCTGCTTCTACACAAAAATCAGAACAAAATTAAAGCTCTACGAAATTGTTTTACAGACCCTGTCCAGAAGAATTTCAAATCCCTACCTGGAAACGCCTTCAAACAAGGTATTTGTCAAGCTTCTTCTTAATTCTTTTTCATCGAACTACATACTAGGAATAATTTTGCTTTGGTTCAACCTCTAAATCATAGCTTTGAAAACACTTTTGTACATGGCCTGCCTTTAAATCCAGTTAGCAAGTTGCAATCTGTGTGTTAGAAACTGTCTTCTTCTAATACTAAATTTTCAAACTGAATTTTTGTGAATTCCAGCATGCACTGCACTCTCTTCACAGTCATTTAAATGATTGACACTGCTTAGCTTACCTTTGCAATATTTGAGAGCTCTGCATTTGCATGTTACAATACTTCACTGTCTCTGGACTATTTTACATTCCTTGAAAGATTTCTAAACATAGGAAACAAAACAAGAACAAAAAAAGTGATACTGCAGCACTGTTTTACTTTCAAATTAGTTGTTACTGATATGTTTTACTGGGATAGTGAGGAAACATCACACATTCCTCAGAAGCCTGGGTTAAAGTGGTGTACAGAGTCCAGGTGGAGTATGGTTTTATGGAAGATAGAGTTGGGTCTCGTTTTGATAGACATGTAGAATCATAGAGTGGTTTTAGTTGGACGGGACCTTAAAGATCATCTAGTTCCAACCTCACTGCCATGTGTAGGGAACCTTCCACTACATCTACAGCCTAGAGAGAGAAGGTAGGAATCAGGTGTAGGGGAATTCAGAGTGCATCCATTCTGAAAGACCACATCCTCCTGGCAAAATACATATGAGCTGACCTGTATCTATCATAGAACACCTCCAAAGATTCTGAAAAACACCAAAAAGCTATGAAATGTTGTCAATGTGTATTAGGGTTGTATTAAATTGTTTAAATTCAGTAAATATGGAATAATGTTTAATTTTAACTGTATTTGTGTGGTTTTACAAATAGTATGTCTGCTTCGCTAGAGTAACACTTGTTCTCATTCAAATTTATCTGTTCAAAGGTAAAACTGACACGTAAAACCCCTGCTTTCCTAAGGCAGCAAACGTACGAGTAGTCCAGCCCATGGAGGGGATTTGCAATCCATGACAAAACTGAGTATGGCAGAAGTTGGGGTGCATTTCCTATAAGGCTTTTATAGATCATAGAATGGTTTGGGTTAGAAGGGAACTGAAAGATCATTTAGTTCCAGCTAAATGATTCAACTAAATGATGCCACTAAACCAGGTAGCTCCAAGCCCTGTCCAACCTGGCCTTGAACACTGCCAGGGATG
This sequence comes from Psittacus erithacus, assembly GCA_009867235.2. NCBI lineage: Eukaryota > Metazoa > Chordata > Aves > Psittaciformes > Psittacidae > Psittacus > Psittacus erithacus. The sequence goes on along the minus strand of WYDI02012956.1, from coordinate 5,071 downwards.
GGGCAGCCACAACTTCTCTGGGCAACCTGGCCAGTGTCTCACCACCTTCACAGAGAAGAATTTCTTCATAATATGTAATCTAAACCTACTTTTGACAGCTTGCTTATTATTTAGCTGGGGAGAAGGCATTGCTCAGAGAGAGGGATTAGACAGTGGCAAGGCAATTTACTACAGAAGGAATAAATCCCTGTTTGTCATGGTTTTCAATTTCTGTTTTCATTCAGATTTACGTAGAAAGTTCTTCCTGTGCTGGAAGAGCTCTCAGGAATATTTTTACTGTACAAGCATCTGACCTGATTAAAGACAGGGTGTGCCTTACTGGCATTTGCAGGTAACAAGATCATTCATTCTAATCAACTGAATGGGTTTTTTGTCTATGCTCCGATTTGACAAGAGTGTAAATTCTGAGGGCAAGATTTTGTGTGTTACTAAGAATTGAAACTGTTTTCTAAAAAATTCTTTAAGGGCTCATGTATTTTCATACCTTTTCTTATGTTACTTTGTCAGTTGTCAGAAAGCAACAGTGTATGTCCATTAATCTAACTGCTTATGGTTTCATATACAATTGTGTCTGTTATTTTGTTGAAAAGAAAGAGTATTAAATTCAGCCCTTTCCAGGAGTTACAGAAGAGATTAATTGGACTTCTAAGATTTAATTTCACAGTGAATTTTCCATGTAATTTATGGAATATTTCTGTAATGAAGTGATTTGCCATTTCTGTTGCATTACAGTATAAATGCTTCCTTCTGTTTTGAGTTCTGCCAAAATGTGTAGGTCTCTATTATAGCACCATTCATTCATATCTATAGTTAAGAAAAAGCAACAGCCTTGGTTTTAAAAATATGTTTACCAATAATATGGAAGATGAAGTGCATTCTAAAGCAACACTCAAGGTCTTACACATAGATTTTTTTAGCTGCATTGCTTATGCCTGTGCTCAGAAAGGAAATAAAATCCTGAGGTTAAAAGCTATATTTTATTTAGCTTTTTTCCACCTTCAGATGACTGTAAGCAGCACAAGTTGATAAAAATATTACATATTGTAAAGTGTGCTGCATGAATTAGGTATGTAAGGAAACTTCTTACCTAACACTAGTTCCCTCGTAACTTGGATCATCCCCTGTGGCTTGCCAAACTAATTTCTTCCCTTGAAATGAATAGGATTATAGAAATTAGTAATTGAGATAAAGGGTTTTTCCTACCGAACAAAACGATTCACTTTTAATAGCTCTTAAAAAGAGCTCTTTATTATAGAAGAACATTTTAATGTGAGTGGAAGAAGTGATGCTTTGCTTATTTTCAGGAGAAGCTGCGTTGGATCGGAACTGGTAGACTGGCTTTTGGAGCAGTGCCCATTTGTTAAGTGCAGATCTACAGCGGCTGGAGTGTGGCAGCTCCTGCTGGATATGGGTATTATACTATCAGGTCAGTCTTGATAGTTCTTCTAACATGAGGAAAGCTATGAATTTCTCCTTTATAGGGAAAACAAGACTCATGTTTTTGATGGAAGAGGAAGGAGGGAAACTAAAAAAATGCAGATAGATCCAATTTTCTCACCAGTTTTTTATTTTACTATCTCTTCATTAGGTTCACCTCTGTGGTCTTTCATTTTATAAATACCAAAGATGAATCTGTTTTAGCTAATTTGCTTCCTTTTTCTTTTGCAAATATAACTGCTTATTACTAACCAGGTGTGTCTTTTCCAGCGTTTTTTTTTTTTTTTCTTTTTCTCTGCAAGCTCTTTTGGGTTTTTCACAAGACAGCAGCTGTTCAGTCACAGCAGATCATGGCTTCACTGGATGACTTCTCTAGCTATTAGTGATTTTCCCTTTGTTACAGGTTTGTAGGATTCCCATGTACATAGACTGAACACCAAACACAACATAAACAAGCAAATGCTCTCATCTATTTTTTGAGTTGTTAGTGCAAAGCAAATACATTTATTAATGTGAAACAGATTACATACATTCCAATCCCTGCTTTCATGGGGTATTGCCGAGCAGGAGACGGAGATGCCCTGTAGGAGGCGTGATAGGCAGTTTGTCCTCAAGGTTTCCCCTGAATCAGTGCGCATCTGGCCTTCCCATCTCTCCGTCCCTGCACAGGTCCTTATATCCTCCCTTGTGTTGGAGTGGAAAATTACCAGTTGCAACATCAACGCACAAGTAGCAAGCATGTGAACAGAGGTTTACTGGTATAAGACTCCCTTTTGCTAACAGCGGTGTTAACTCCCTTATTTTCAAGGTTATGTTCCCACAACCTTTGCCAAACAGTACTTTCCTATTTTTGTGTGTTTCACCACAGACCATTATCTATTGTCAGTGACACACCCTTCCTCTCTCTATTTTTCATAGTTTTATATTACAATGGATTGAGAGGGGACTCAGCTCCTTGAGACAGTGGTGATGCCAGGTTCTACCCAGCTGCTCCCACATTCCAAACCAAATTTGTGTGTTTGGTGAAGCTAATGTGGTTGGCAATAACTACACCAGTAACCAGCCTGTGGAAATTTGATGGACTACTTTGTAGCTTTGTAGCTGTAGCTACTGAGGTAGCTCAGCTCAGAGCATACCCCACCTTGGGGTCTGTGCTTGACCCTTAACCTTTGTCCTTGTGAAAGGTGAGATGTTATGGAAGATTTCCTCTTATGTTCTTTTCACCTTTTCTGACATACGCTGATGGTATGTCTGATCACGCAGCCTCAGCAAGGGATGAATGACTCTCCCAGCAGGAGGTTGTGCTCTTTGCTTTGGACCCCATTTTTTGATCCCAGCTTAATCCTGATTTTGCTAGGAAAGATACTGTTGTAAAAAGCACATCATCTTACCCTGGTCTAGTTCACAAATCCAGCAGCCCTGAATCTGAGGAGAAGCTGGGATAATCAGGGGCTGCACCTCCATTATTGAACTTTGTTTATTAGTGCCTGGCTGCTAATGAGGACAGATTAGAAACCAATGGAAACTGAGGCTCAGAAATCTGATGAGTGAAAGGTTTTTATCTTCTAATTCTGAACTGTTCCAAAATTGATTGAATACTCAGCAGCCTTAATGCTTGAATTTCAGGAGCCTGGAGTTCTTCAGTTTGAGGTTTTGGGGTTTTTCTGTTTGGGTGCACTGAAGTAACACTACAGAGAAAGATTGCTTCTATGCCAAGTTTAAAATCCCTTTGCTGTGTATATGGTGGTGGAACTCAGCATTAAGGTCAAGCGCAATACAGAATGAGGTGAGGACACAGAACCTTTACATAGTAAAAGTTTACTGGCTACCTAATGTTACTTTTTTTCCTAACAGTGGACAGACAGCTCTGTTTTCAAGACAGTCATGCTTTCTACCAGTTCTCAGCGGATGAATGTACCTACCTATTCTGTGAATATGAGAAAGAGGAAGGATGGAAGAACGGAGTAAAACTCCTACTTCAACTACTGCCCTTGTCTCCTCCCAAGATTGACATGTGTTATCTGTAAGTGTGCATGTACAGCTCTTTGCAACTTTTGCTGACTGTTTTGTAAGTTGCTTTCTTATAATGACATTGTTTACCTCCAAACCACTGTGCGAATGAAACAGCTTTCTTTTCAGGGTTGGCAGGCTTGGTAGAGATTGGCTCTGTAATTGTGGGTAGATAAACTAAGGCACTCAACTGAGGGTTTTTGGCATATTGTGGTTCTTTTCCACTAGCTTGCTGACTCTAGCTACTAGATTACCTGGGCAACTGGCTTTATTTTTTTTTTTTGTCTTTTACATTCAGAAGTTTGGCATGAATTTAGCAGCAGCCATGCTGTGGAGCTAACTGACTGGTAGATCAGATTCTCTTGTGCTGTATCAGGATCAGCCATCAGATGGGAAGAGGGAATGGGCAGAAACATGGTAGCTGTTTTTTACTGCCTACTGCACGTTTGCCAGAGCTCTGTAATCTCAACATCATTATTCCTTTTTCAGAATCCACCTTTGAAGAGTTTCACTTCCTATGTGCCTCCTCTTCCGCCTGATATTGGATGTTATCATACCTTCTGTGCTGATACAGCTGCACTCTAATGTTGCTTATTTAGACCAGCTACAATGAAATCAAAGTTATCTCTGTCACAGTAAGAGGCCTCTCATCTGGTGACAGGTCTGGAGGCTTGTGATCTCTCATGCATTAACAAATCTGCAGGAGCTGGCCTGGGTAGGCAAGTTAGGTTAAATTCCTTCATTGTCCCTAGCATGATGAATCCTCAAACCCAATACTTACACTGTGAAGAACTATTACTCTGTCAGTGCAAGGATTTATTCTCTTTGATGTCAAGACAAAACTTTCTTCTATAGGTGCTTTTGTTCTCTACAGATTAGATTTTTAAAACACATTCTCTCAAATAAATATCCAATGGAAATACTTTAAAGGAACACCAAAGTCCCTGTAAGATGTCTCAAGCGCAGCTTCTTAAATTCAGACATGTTGAGCTGGTGGAACAAATTCACAGTAATTTCTCTTCATGGCTCAGAGTGGAAACTTGACTTTTTCTAAGCAGATGATGCATATGAGAGAAAAACTTTGAATATTTTTTTCAAATAGAAATTCTTGTCTTCCAGCCTATGCTGGTGCTTAGCAGTCTGGCTGTCCCTTAAACATGAGGGGGATTTTTTCCCTTAAATATGAGGGAAATGAGTTTTTCTCATTATCACTGCAAATTAGTCTACTTTTCATGGCTTATGACTTCTCATGCAAAGACTTTGAATCAAAAAGATGGAGCAGATAGGTCATATTGATGTGATACATGAAGGATGTTGGATAGGAAAATGCATTGAAAACTTTTTAGGTCTGAGTTTACAGTCTACCTGGCAGTTTTATCATTCCAGTGCAACTGTTATTTCTAGTGGAGGATGATCCCTGCCACATGAATTGAACAATTATTCATCAATGTACATTTCCAGCTGCTTTGGCGCACATCATTCAAATTTTCATAGAAGTTGTACTCCTTTTGGGAACATTTTCACAAGAATTATTTTATAGAGGTTTTACCTGTCAGATTGTGAGGGTGCTTTTTAAAAAAATATATATTGCACATATATAAAATACATACATAAATATATAAAA
>WYDI02012954.1:0-20617 GCA_009867235.2 Psittacus erithacus | reverse complement strand
CTAAGAGCTCATCTCAGTCTCCCCTCTGGCAGGTTAAAGCCATTCCCCTTGACCTGTCCCTACAGGCCCTTGTCCAATGCCCCTCTCCAGGTTTCCTGGAGCCCCTTTAGGCACTGGAGCTGCTCTAGGGTCTCCCATTAAGGAGCCTTCTCCAGGCTAAACCAGCCCAGCTTCCTCAGCCTGGCTCCAGAGCAGAGTGGCTCCAGCCATCTCTAACAGAGGGACTAGACAGAAGACATTAATGATGACAAAAGCTCCCTAATAACATACATATAGAGATATCATCTACTGATTTAATTTACTTTCTTCCTATTCCTCCCCCACAGAAGGGTGCAGGGCGAAGGGAACCCAGGTTGCTTGCACTATGTATTAGTGCCCAATGCACTGCATTAACACTCTAAAAATACCTGGGGAGCTTGGCAGAACAAGCATCGGACACCTCTGTCACACTGTCTTCATTACTGAAGCCGCAGCAAAGCACCAGATCCTACTGATTTAGCAGCAGTTGGACAACATTAGAAAGGCATTTGGTGAAGACTTCACCAATCGTCTGTTGTCATGGAAACATCCCAGGTAAAAATAATTCCCTGAATAACTTATAAACAGACAGATGGCATAAACCCTCCTACGCCCTCCAAGTTAAAGGAGATTCAGTAAAAGACAGGGTAGATGCCAGTTCTAGAACATCCTGCATGCAGAAGAATGCACGTCTCCGAGGTCTTCCAGTAACTCACCTCAGGAACATGAACAAAAGGGAGATCAGGGATGATCCAGGAAGCAAAAAGCTGATGCAGAAGTCAAGTCAGCACTTTTTTATGTAGGCTTTCCCACGGGATTACAAAGGCGCCTTGAAATTATGATCCTGCCTAAAATAAAGGAATTAATCCAGGATCATACCAGGGAACAAAAGATGCTCTTGGAATTCCTAAAGCCCTGCCCGTACTTTTGCTAGGAAATGAAGAATATCAGACTGTCACACATCACATCCACAATGCATCACTGCATACGCAAGATGCAAGTCAATTATAAATGCAGCTTAAGTGTTCTGGAGACAGGCAACCTGTGGGACCAGGAACATTCCCACATGGAACAATCTCATTCACCCTAACACAGAGTCAAAGTGCCCGGAGCTGTGAGTAGCATGGTGAGAACGCTGTCAGCTATGAAACAGCCCATTGCAGTGAACCACGGCACTGGTGAAATGCAGCACCTCCCTCTGCCAAGTCCCTCCCCCGTTAAGTCATTTCAACTCCCTTCATTCTAAGAATAGGCCCAACAAGAGCTGTTCTTCCTCAAAGGAAGCATGGAGCAGGCAGGCTGCAGCCAAGGTGGGTACCACAGAACCAGCCATAGCCACACTTGCGCTGTCCTTGGGCAGCATCACAAATTCCAATTACAATCCTGCACTTCCCTTAAACAGCAAAGAGCTTTCTCCTTGAATGAGCAGATGTTGGGCGCTGCTGTCGACGAAAGCCAGAGCTTTCTCCAAGTGAAACAGATTATTCAACAGAAAGAACATAAAGGAACTGAGACCAGGAAAAGGAGCGTTAGATCAAAACACCCTTTCCCCCCATTTAGTGTTATTTGTGCTTTGTTTCTGCATTTCTCTGCTATTCCATCTAAGCTTCCCTCACTCCTCTCAACTACTTCTCTCCAAAGGTGCACAAGGAAAAGGCATTAACACTCCAGCAGTCATTTTTCTTTTGATAGTTCTGTAGTGTCTTTGCCTACAAGTTCTTTAATGTCCACATTTACTGGAATTTCCATCTTGCCTGACCCATGTAAAATCACTCGCAATTAAAGAGGCAAAGCAAAGACATATCCTGTCACAACTTGTCCATGCTCTCCAGTGCTCTGTGGTCAGCCCGATGCTAAGAAATAGAATCACAGAATAGCTAGGGTTGGAAAGGACCTTAAGATCATCCAGTTCCAACTCGCCTGCAGTGGGCAAGGACACCTCACACTAAACTATGTCACCCAAGGCTCTGTTCAACCTGGCCTTGAACACTGCCAGGGATGGAGCATTCCCAACTTCCCTGGGCAACCCATTCCAGGGCCTCACCACCCTTACAGTAAAGAACTTCTTCCTTAGATCCAATCTAAACTTCCCCTGCTTAAAACAGTTCTTTTCACAGAGATCTCACTGATATCTTTGAGTAAATCCATCAATATCTTTGCCTGAATTCTCCGAAAAAAAATCAAGTATTTTGTGAAGAAACACATCTTTAATATTAACAGAACTTGACAGAGTGAAAGTATCAGGATTTTGAATGTTACATCCCATTTCCATCTCCCAAGAATAAGGCAAAAACCAAAGTCTGACCTTAATTTGTGATTATGTTACAGCAGAGCAGTAATCCTGACCATGAGTCTGCTTCTTTTTGCCCATATCTGTCCTGACATCTCAGTGTAGATTTAACTTGATCATTTTGTCTACAAGCTCAAGTCACTGAAAACCATCCTTCACAGCAATTAACAATCTCCATAAAGATTAAGCATTTAGTACTATTACTTTTGGTTTGACTACAGGCAAAAGAATGTGGTGGTTTTTCCCCCCAATGATACATGAACATTCATAGCTTCAACATGTTGCCATCACCAACCAGAAACCATTTCACTGAACCCTGTAACCAGTATGCGGTGCTACCAGCTACATTTGGCTTGAAGCAGAAGGCACCAGGGATACTGTCCAACACACAACAATTCCAGAAACATTAAACACTGAAACTCATTTAAGGAGGGAACTTAAGCACCAATTCCAAAAGCAGACAGGCAAGTTCTGTTTGAACTATTGCTTGGATTAAATAAAGAGTAAGTAAGACCTATGGCACGTATTCCACAACAGGCACCAGAGGAATGCTTCTTCCCCCTCACAGTGTCATTTAACACTGCAGAACAAAGAAATCGGGCATCTCCTCAAACTGAGGTGACAGCTGACTGACAATCTGAACAACCAGCAGCGCAGTTACCTTAACACTCAATGTGGTCTTAACAAACAGGATTATTTTACTCACTGTTAAACCTCCCCACTTACCTCAGATGGTGCTGCTCAACCCAGCCCCAGAAATCTCCTCATGCTGAAGCTGCTCCCAACTTTTCCTGCTACCCACAAAGACAGAAAGCAGGTTGAAACACATCACAGAGCTGCTTAACAATACAGCCAAACCGGTTTCACCTAAAGGCTCTGTTTGTTGGGGTTTGCTGTTGGTTGATGATTTGTTTGGAGGTTTTGGGGTTTTTTTTGGGAATAGTTACCTGAAGTCTATAGGAGTAACACAGCAAAGCCTTTAGATCTGCAAGGAAAAAGAAAGGAGCAAGAAGTAAGATTTGTGTAACCAACTTTTCTCTTCAGCATCCAGATAGAGCTCAATGTTTTGGCTTTGGAATCACCAGTTGTTAAGTGTCCCGACACACCAACTGAAGCCAACAGCAGGTACTTTACTAGATGGTTTGTAACATGGTTATCACATTGCTTCAGTAAGTCAGTTAAAAAAAAGTCAAATTACTAAAGTTATAGCTGGGAAATGCAGCCAAGTGCCATAAAAGAAACCATTCAAAGCTTTACTTCTATTTCTTTACTTCTACTTGGGAAGTTCTTTTCTCAGCCTGGTGACCCACATCTGCACTACCTCCTCCTGAGGGCTACAGCACAACTTCCAACTCTTTCAGCTCCTCTACCATACAAAGAGAAAGGAAAGTACAAGTGACAGGCACTGCACACACGTGTTCAACATTCAGAGGAGCTTAAACATCCTCTGCAGCATCCTGTGAAACCCTTCCGCAGTCACCACGTGTGCTGACAGAAAACACCTCAGTTATTCAATCAGAACACCTCTCCAATTAAGCTTAATTCAGGAGTCGCCATAAAGGGTGATTATGACACAGGAAGACGTGTGAAAGTAGGGGAAAAAATGAAAATGACATCAAACTTGCTAAATATGTATTGTTTATTAAGGCTTGTATTCTCCTAGAGGAAAAAGTTAATCTGATGCTGTCCATTACCCCTTACAGGCAGTAACAGTCCAGAGACAGTTATACGTTCTAAATACAAGTCTAAATGATACAGATTAAACTTTCATTTAAATTGGAGGTCCTTTTGGAGTAAATAGTATTCAGAAGATACTTGCTTTCTAATATAGTAAAAGATCCTCTACAATAAACACGTGCAGATTCAGTGTGCTAGAGCAGCGGACATGAGCACCATTTCCATGCTTAACTGGAACTCCAGTTGGTGACAGGTTCTCCGACGGTCCCCTCACTCCACAAAAACATGACAGCAAATTCAGTTTCTTAAACCAGGTTTTTTTACTCATCCAACAGAAAAAATAAAAAATAAAAAAAAAAATTAGACATACACACTGTCAATTTTAAACATCTGAGGCATAATCCATCATAGTATCCGTACTATTAGTTCCTACGTTAAAGCTCAGCATTATTGGTATAAAAAAAACCCCTTTAAATGGCATTAGGATTTGGGGAGGGTGGGAAGGAATAATGAAGGGAAGGATTAAAAATGATCTGCAATTAACTAAGAACACCTGAAAGCTGAAACAGGTTTCAATACATTGTCCAAACCCCCTGCAATGTTGAGAGCATCACATTATTATTTCATTAAGCTACAAAAACCGTAAAGCAGAAGGATGGCAGAGAGAAAGCGTCGCGCTCCCCCACGGCAGGATATGGTAGAACGAATGCACACTGAAGCACTGGTTAACAGAATGGGGAAGAGAAATCTTTTCCAGAGAAACAATTTCACTGACAATTTGAATTTGCTACTAGACAAGAAAAAACCGACGTGGTGCATTAGCCATTTGTCCAAGTGTAATTGTACAGGTAAAGAAAGAGGCAGAGCTGCTGCACAGAGTGAGCTGAAAGGGAGGCCTTTCAGGTCACAGTTCAGGAGTGCAGTATCCTAAAAAGTTTCTTTTTCAATGACAAAAATCAATGCATTGTTTCTTCTGCCATGAAGAAAAAGAGGGTTTGGGAGGAGGAGGATAAAGGCAGATTTGTCATGTATTCTCCATAATCTCTATATCTGGCTAGGAACATAATTTGTGCCAAAATGAAGTCTTTGGGAAGCACTGACACTTGCGTATGCTCATGTTTAGGTCCACATTAGGTTAATATAACTGTTTTTACCAACTTAAAAAAATAAAAACAGACACACTTTTATTCATGATTTCTACAGAATTTTACATAGGAAAAAAAAGATACAAATTAATGCAGATCCACTTGGGCAAAAATAAACTACAATGTACTTAAAGATGCGACAACTTAACTTCCCCTGCACGAGAAGATATATTGGAGCTGAAAGCTTTAGTTGTCCTGATGCCAGGATACAGCACCAGTAAACTTAATTTTGTTTCTCATAGTCGAATTTAGTCTCAGTTCTAGTATATATATCAAACTGTATGTGTTTATTCTTATTGTTTGTTTCGATTCTGACGTTCCTGCAAAGAGAAGAAAAGTTAGAAGTTAAGATTTGAGTCAAATGAGCAAGCAAAAAGCTTTTAGTGTAACAGCACTAACAAGATCCCAGATAATTATAGTATGTATAATTATACACTTAAATCATTGCTGCTATGTTTTAGAAATACACTGTATATACCTGACACACCCCAGGACTTGATAACTTTAATATTAAGTGCAGCTTCAAGCAGAACAGCTGCAGAAATACCTGCATAGACATTTCAAACTGACAGCACATGCAGGTCACAGTAAGAAAGGTGTGGAATATCAGCACTCCTAAATGGAACAGGAACTGCGATATTCTACTTGCTGGATTAATTCAGTTACTGCAGCAGTAGCACAACCAATGCACCAGCAGAAAGGAGATGGTAGCCTGGTGAACTCCACACAACTGCTGTGATTTTGAAGCACCCATATGACATTGGAGTTTAGTCCCATTCAATAAAAGCAGGGATTTGAGCTCTCTAGGAATTCTGTTCCTAATTGTCCCTACCTATTCTGGGAGGCACTGTAGAACACTTACAACAGAGATAAAAACAAAAGTGCATCAGGTGGATGTGAAGAAAAGTGATGTGCTTTTGTATGGTCTGATAAAAACCAGCACAGCTAGACTGAACCCTAAAAGCATTCCAGTATGGAAGGCAGGAAGCTCTTTGAAGTCTCTCAAAGTTCCTGCTAACCACAAAACCTAAAGACAGATAAAGGTCACCTCAGGGATACGTGCAGGGATCCCTTACCTGTGGTAAATCTTCATCTAAGTGAGCTGTGCTCCCAGCAGCAAGCAGCCATGCCCCTGCTCAGAGTTGTAGCAGCCCCTACACAGGGCTTACACTGATGCGTTGAGCAACACATCACCAAAACAGGAGGGACGTGGTAATTGTGCGAGGAGCCCCATAAACTGCAGAACGTGCAGAAGGCACCAAGACGAGCTCAGTAAATGATGCTGCCTTGTCTTCAGCCAGTGTGTTTTCTAGCTAAGACACTAGGCAGACTGATTAGAAAGGGTTCAGCCTCATGGCTTTCCACATCATCCCAATGGTGTTCCAAACTCACTGTGTAGTGCAAAAATCACTCTGTGCGCTGCACTGGAATGCACCAACATGGCACCAAATGCTATTTCAAGGAAGAAAATTGTGGAACAGCCAAGGCATAAACCAGTGAATCCCTAAACTACCACCTTCAGATTTTACTTGGAATCTTCCTGCATAAGATTCATTTCCAAACTGTTTCTGTGGCAGTGGAAAGCTTAGTTGCAAATGTATCAAACATGATACAGGTAACAGGCTGTGTTTGCTGCTTCAGTTGGCCACACCGTAACATCAAAAGAGTTAGTAATGGAATATACAGATTTCTGCCTCCAGCAGAATAATAGTAATTTTATTATGAAAACTGAAATATTAAGTCACCAAAGTCTAGCATAAATTCTTAATCCCCAATTTAAGATAGAATTAAATGGCTGTTTTAGCAAATCAACAAACAGACCATGTAAAGTGCTATAATTTGCTTTGAAAAATCTACATTCCTATCTTTTAACTAATTTAACTACTGATTTATGATGAACTGCCAATAAAAGTCCTATCTTAGTGACAGAGTATCAGAACATAGTAGGAGGTGTATGTTCTTACTGAAAAAGAGCTTACGGCTGCCTGATACCAACCCCATTTTCAGGTTTCTAATAAAGTACTTGTTCCATCATACTTCGATTTCTAAGGTGGCAAATGTTCCTCTGCTTCACAGCCCATTCTTTCCCATTGCCACCTCCCATAACATTTCTGTGTAGTCATTTGCTGACCCTCAGAATTCCACTTTCTTTAAAAAAAAAAAAACAAAACCCAAGTTTCCACTCTCCTGGACTAGTCCCACACAACCAGAAGACAGACTGGCACTGAGACTTCTACCTGGTACCTAGAAGGTATGTTCATGGCATTCAGAGACTCAGCTCAGGCTTCATAACTCAGTAAGTAAGTGCTATTTATTGAGCAGGTTATCAAGCAGTTCCTCCTGCCTTGCTGCTTGTTTTGCTTTTGGGGGTGGTAATCTGAGTCTTCCTTTTAAAGTGCCTGAACACATACAAACTGACAGGGAGGAAACTGATGCAACAACTCCTTGTGCTCTTGAGCATGGCTGCTTTTCAGAAGCTCCAACTCTCATTCTCTTCCTTGCTGCTATTTAGCACTACTACAAGCAAGAACAAATAGTTTTATAAGCAACTAACGAAGCTGTGTTCATTTTGGTTCTGAACGTCCATCCTGAGCCTTCGCAGTTTCTCTTGTCCAGGGGAATTCTGGTATCTCACAGTGTTGCACACTTCTCCTTCATGACATTAGTGTGTGTAGTCTTTAGACACAGGAAAAATGGGTTTTCATAGAACCTGCAGAAGCTCCCATTTTGAAGACACTCATCCCTGTCAAATTCTCCTTCCCTTCACCTCAGTCTGAGGTAGTGGTCATCCTTCCTACCAAACTCCATTTGTTAAGGTCAGTGGGATGAAAGCATTCATCTTCTGACACAAAATAAGTGTTTTATTTATATCAGGAAACACAGTTAGTATTGACCTTAAGACAGAAATGGTTTTTAACTCCAGTTTTGGAGGAAGGTCATATTCTACCCTTACAAGTTCTGCAGCAATGAATGTGTTCACAGAAAGCGCACTGAAAGGAAATACTCAATACTAGAAGGAAATAAGTATTTCTAAGTGCCAACACACACTAGCTAACGCTTTACAATATTTAACCACCCAAAAGGAAAAATGGTAAACGTGGTGAGTCAAGAGCTTTCCAAGATAAGACCGTACAGCTCTTCCAATACTACACCATGCGTACAACTTGGAACAGTGAGCACCTTGCCACAGACCAGAGGTGGCAGCAGCAGCAGCCCAGTCCTTTAGCTGTGACCAGTTAAATACAGACCTATGCAGATGAAGGGCCGACAGTATATCAGCCCATTTGTCCCACCACAGGAGATGCAACTAAAGCCACCAAAGCCTGCAACAAATTTCTTTCCCAAGCATGTCTCTATGGAATGTGAGGAATTTATGACCCATTATACTGTGTTTTCTTTTTAAAGGAGACTTCTCACACACCTTGCAACCTGCTTTATGTTTGAAGAGCACGAGCTTTTATCACAGAGGTTGCTCACTTCATGGACACTGCAGTGGCCCTGGAAACTGCCTGAGGAGGGACAGCAGAGATTTCATGTTGCTATTTGCTATTTCATTCCAGATACAATATCCTTCTATCACTCCCTTCTCAGGTTCTGGGTCACCAGAGTGGGCTCAAATAGTTTATTAAGATGGCAAATCAAAAGCTGGATTTAACATCCCAGCATGACCAAATCTTCCCACAATTCGATGATGACACAGCCCTTAAGCACTCTTAACACTGATCAATCTTTGACACCTGAATGAATTTCATCCAGCGTTATTCCTGCCAAATCCTTATTTGATGATCTGGTGTTAACAGAGGTTCCCAGATCAGTAAACTCAGAGAGCACACACCGGAGCTCACTCTGCTCACATCAGTTAAGGAAACACTGGTTAGCAAGAAATAACCATTTTAAGAAGAGAACTGAAATGCTGGTGGCTCAAACTGTACAGATTATATGAAGTTATTCTTCCTACTAAGTGTGTATAAATCAAATCAAAGTATTCAAGCTCTCCATGGGCAAGTTTTGAATAATTCTGGCCCTTTGTAATCACATGAATCACATGTGGTGAAATGGAAGAACAAAATTTCAACAAGTAACTTTACAGCTAACCAGAGCATAATGAATAAAAGACCATAGCAACTTAAAGCCCAGCTCAGATGGCACCTCCACAGTTAACCATCTAAAAATGTCACTTAGGTCATAAAATACCTTAAAGTTATTGTCATAGCAAGGTGCAACTTGCATAAGAGGAAGGTTTCAACTTCACAGCACAAACTTCTCAACAAGAAGGAATTTAAGGATGTGAATATCCTGTAGAAAACCTCTTTTAGTCATCAGCTGGACTCTAAAATTCATTTAGTTGATGAAGCAGAAAATATTACCTCTCCAGACAATAGTTTTATAGACAGCAACCTGACAAGCAGCATTTTATTTACATTCCCTCAGTGTTGAGCTGCTTCACCTCTCTGGTGCTATCACCCTCCTCAGTGTACTTCCATTGTCTGTATATTGCTCTATTTTCTAAGCTGTTGGGAGGGATCTAAGAAATGTTGCATTATTCACAGTTGCATTTTTTTCTGCCTTGTTTAAAACTCGGGCTCTACCTTGCGTGACTTGTTCAGAAAATCGTTTTGAAAAGCTGCTCCTGTGATAAAGGAGTGAGCTGGGTAAGAGCATTGTGTCAGCACCTGAACTGAAAGTGGGAAATCACTGTGTATGTTGGAACAACCCAAAACAGGATAAGCCCAATAGCTGAACATCAGTCCTGAGCTACTACAAAGGCAATTTGGGGTTAACTGTTCCAAGACTAGATAGACCTGCTGTCACTTTCTCAGTACTCTCACTCATTAAACATGAGCACCACTCTCCCCTCCAGACTTGGCAGCAAATCACAGGGAGACTCAGCATTAAAAACCCCAAAACAATCACACCACACACACGGTAACCACCAGACAAAGGAACCCAGGCCTTGGCTTGAGATTCTCACCTACTGAAGGGAACACCTCTCTCAGATACAGGTTGCAATGCATATTGTCTACTGAAGGAATGAAGTATTGAAGGAAAGGCTTTTAGGTTTTAGCTGGTAGAAGCCCACACAGGGAGTACACAAGAAAAGCTAGAAATCTGAAGCTCTCCTGCCCTGATGAGGTACTCTATGCACAGCACATCTTAGAGCTGGGAGAAGCTGAGCTAAAAAGTACCTAAGACACTGATCTCCTCATCTCTCATAATTTAAGGGTATGTTCTACAAAGACACTTTAAAGCAATTTATCTCCACTTCTAAATGGCAATAAAACCTTCCAAATGGCAACTTCAATTTCAGCTCCAGCAACATGCATTAAGTCTTCGCTTAAGCAGTGTGAACTGCACTAAATTAGCTTGTCAAATAAAGCAACTCAAAGTGTTACTTAGCTAGTAGCTACACATCTCAACACCTATTATTTTGTCACTCCATTACTTCTAGACTGCCTAATTAGAGAAAGGCATTCTTGAAACTGAGGTCATGGGATGGATAGAGACAGATGGCAGACTTAAGTGCCATGAAAGTATATATGAAGTTTTTACTACAGTTTCCCAGTTGCTACCCAAATTTCCCTTACTGCATCTTCAGTCTAAACTTCAAGAATTAGCAGACAGACTGGACCTGGGAAATGAAAACCTTTATTTACCCAAACAATAATATACATTACTTCGGAAGCAGAAACACAATCTGTCTAGCACTTCTGCAGTTTTATGCAACTCTTTCTTTTCCATAGAGATAAACCGAACAGGTCAGGCTTCTTGCTCTTAAAGGTGATGTAAATCACCAAATCACTGAAGCAAATTTCAAATACCAATACAGGCATCAATTCTGACAGCCCAGTTCCAGGCAAACAGTGTGAAAACACTTCATAGTTAAGACAAAAAACTAAATGACAATCTGGCAGAATCCAGTTGTGAAACAGAAGCTTTTTCCTAGTTTATTAACCACTTTAAGATTAAAAAAATAAATCCAACCCCAAAAACCTGGATATAACAGTCCTTATCTGCATTACTGCTTGGAAACTCATAGCTATGAAACTGTCACAGACAAATAAGCACCAGTTTGTTTCTTGTGGTGTTAAACACACATAAAGCCATCAAGCTGAGATGTATGAAAAGCAGTTTGAATTCCTACTTACATTTTTTCCACCATAACAGCCTTCACATTTCATTTGCCCCATATCTGTGTATAAAAGAAACTTTTTAAGAAGTTTACCTTCCGCACCACCTCCTCCTCTTCCTGGCGCTTCTCATAATGAGAAAAGTCATCAAAGATGGAGGTCGTGTGCTTGTAAGTAGCAATAATTTTAAGCACTTGTTTTGCTTTTTCTAAGGGCACCTCCTGTGTATCACGGGAGTTTGTAACAGGTTTGTTGTCATTGTTCTCCAGCCTGATGTGTCGGAGCTGATTGTTGGGCACATCCTTCACAAAGATCCACTTGACATCAAATTTCCCTTTCCACTTGTCCTGAGACCAGACACCTGCACTGGTGCCATAGTCCACAGGTGATTTCATCTCTGCTACTCCACAGAAGTGTCCACTGCCATTGACACTGAACAGCAAGTAGACGGGACCCTTGCTATTCATGGACCGAAAAGCACTGTCCAGGCGTTTGTTGCCATGTTCCGTACTACACCAAATAGAATACTTAATGGAACGATGAATATCATCCTCTGAATAGCTCTTTATTATGAACACACGTCCATTTTTAAGGTTCCATTCAAAATCTTTAGGGTTATAGCTGTGAGCAGCTTTCAGTTTTTCAAGCACAGGATGGGACTCGCCACTTGGAACAGGGTTAGGCTGGGTGCTCCCAGCTGAGCTGCTGTCATTACCAGTTCCTCCACTTTGGCCAAAAGCTGCATTTCTGTTGCGAGGAGCTACCCAGCGATTCTGGGGTGGCTGCTGAGGGGTCTGATACTGTGGCTGAGTCAATGGAGGAGGTTGAGTTGGAACAGGCTGAACAATCGGTTGCTGCGGCTGTGGAACAGACTGAGGAGAAGGTATCTGCTGGGGGGCAGGAACTTTTGCCACAGGACCCTTATTATCCCAAGTACCTATGTCCATATTATGCTTTATAGGTGGAGGAGGCAATGCTCCTCCGATTACAGGTCCAGTTTTTGTTTTCATTTTAGGCTGTGGTTTCGCAGGCTTGCTGGCAATAGCAGCCCAAGAGGTTGGTTTAGATACTGGCAAGTTTACATTAGATCCACCATTACCAGAGAGGGCACCAGTCATCCCGGCACTGTTGACAACAGAACCTACTGTTTTCACTGCTGAAGTTGTAACGTCACCACCAATCTTAAGTCCAACCATTCCCTGTTCAATACTGTTCATTCCAGGAGCTTTATTTAATGTGTCATTATGAAATCCTGTTTGTCCATCCACAATGGTACCACCCAGGGAACTAGGTGGGTAGCTGTAACTGCTCCCATAGGCTGAGCTTTGAGTCTGCTGTCCTTGGGATCCACTTGTTCCCCAAGCTGAGAAGGCAGGATTTTCAGGGAAAAAGTTAAACCGGTGTTGATAGATATTGTTTCCCAGACCCCCAGGCTGTCCAAAAACAGCATCATGCATAAAATGATGATCTCCATTACTGAGCTGTCCATAGGTGGTGAGATATGGGATAGGAGGATCTCCTCCTGTAGACCATGGTGCTTCACTGAGAGAATAGGGAAACCCAATAGATGGTGGATAATAACTGGACAGATAAGGATCAGTCATTGATGGATAGCTACTGTTCTGTTAAAGAAAAAAAACAAAGGTAACTTCAGATATAAACCCCCCTTCATTTATAAACAGCCACAACACTCTTCATCACCAAACAGAAAAAGAATCAAAGTAATTTAATTTCGAATTACAGATCTTAGTTCACACTCCAGGAGGTTAGTGCTTGAGATTCTAACACCATGTAAGCTTAGGGACATTACTGAGGTTGTTTAGTGGCTGCTTCTAGAATTGTTAAATCTACCAATACCTCAAAATATTTCAAGGAACTTCTGTAACACTCTATTTTGTGTTTCACAAAACTAAGGATATCCAGCATTCCTATACTGCCACATGGGAGAAGCTCTAGATTAAATTACTTAATATGACAACACATGTAACAGAACATATTATTACAGGCCACATTATGGGATTTTTTTTAGGGGGCAACAGCCCCCAACAAGCAAAACATTCCTGAAGTAAAACATGCAAAGGCTACTTCTGACAGAGACAGGATCACAGTGGGATCACACACTAGGCAGACCCAACAACTACAAACTGAACTTAAGGTGACTAGAAATGAATACATGTGAATTACAGCATGTGCCCTATGCCACCCAGACTGTTTGAGGAAGACCCCATTCAGCCTTTTGCAAATGTCCCTTCCTCCCTCAGCAGTAAAGTTATAAACATGCAAAACTGTTCCTGACTGTCCTGTCAAACAGCACATCTTTTCCACTCTATGAAATAAGAGACTTGAGCAGATGTAAACCAGCAAATCCCCCTCTGCAATTCCAGCATTTCCTCCCTTTCAACTGTTTCGTACGCCAAGCTGAGCAGCTTTTCTTTCCACTCTGCATCTTCTGCTGACACCTGATTTTTGAAGCATTCCATATGTTTCTTATATTCAACTATGCAAAAGAATAAATACAGAATATCCTAAAATGGGGTTTGTTCCTCTTTAAATAAACCTGAAGCATATATATATATTGGAGACCTTCCAAACTGACACTCTAACTGTAATTACCAGTGAGGGGGAGGGAAGGTCAACAACTCCTGTGAGTCAAACACCAGCTACCCTTTCCTTACTCATGGAGAAAGGACTATTTGAAGAGGAGGAACTAAGACTTCTTTCAAACTGCAAAATTTCAAACATGAGGAAGAAAAAAACCCAACAAACTCTGCCAAATCAGGAAAACTGCACTGGAACTTTGGTATTTTTTCAAAAAATCAGATTATTTCTCAACTCCTTCAAAAAAAATGAAGTAAAAACCCCTCCTTGCTGCAGATCAGTACAATACCCAACTGAGTCATTTCCACTGGTCATTTCTCACAGACTCCCTTCTGTGACACCCTAAAGCCAGACCAGTTCAAGACCTTTACTTTCCATATCCAGAATGACACCATCAATTGTCTCCATCACAGACAGCACTGCAAGCACTTGAGATTTAAACAGCCTGAATCCAGTTATTGATTCAAAGAAACAATCTCTGCCACTGTTCATGCGCCTTTATTTACACGCAAATTCTATCCTTAACAAGAGGTACAAAATCCACCTTTCTATGAGAAGATCCCTTGAAACACATTCAATTTCCTGGCAGTCCCCAGTTAAATAATCCATATTTAGCATAGGAAAACATTTCTCTGACAGACTTTAGAGATTGTCACGTGTTATGTCTTGAAGTGTTAATATGTAAGAAGAAATGCAGGTGATAGAACTAAGTAGTTTTGGGGATCTTATGTTCATATATTCTATAGATTCAAGACCCAAAAGAACAAGCTTAAAGAAGGCAGATGTTTTCTTCTACGGTATTTCTGCAAAGGATTCTAGATGATTCCTGAGACTGTCACCCCCTGTCACACAGCCTGTAAAGTTTCCACAAGGATTCCAACAGGATTAAAGGAAAGTTGCAGCAGACATCCTTACAAAACAATCCATCTCTTCTGGCTGGCTTTATGCCAAAGTGTGTAAAAGGAAACCTGACAGAACCCCTTCACTACAACAGCAGAACATTTCCTTCAACAAACTTATCCTTGATCTTCCTGCACCCTTCTGCATTTCTGTTGTTGCTTAATTAAAGAGAGACATCACAAAAAGCCACCCCAACCATTCTGTTATCAGGAAGGGAATCCTCCTTTCTCCCAAAGTATGCTATTCACTAGTAATTCCCTGTTCCTTACCAGCAACCTTTTGGTTCTGGATGATGTTAATGGGGGATGCCTGTGCTGTTTTGAGTAGAACTTTGCATATAAAAACTCTGTTCTGTTCCCTCTGCACTTAAAATTGCTTTTCGATCTGTATTAACTACTGCTCCTTGGATACTAGAGCTTTTATGGAAAGAAAAGGCATCATCACCATTGAGGAGCAGTTTCCAACAGAAAGATAGAAGAATATTACATTTTATTGCATTATATAACAAGTTCAATACTCATTCTAGAGACTAATCTTTATTTCTAAAAACTGAAATTAACACAGAATTACCAGCCTACGTTTGATCTTTGATGTCAGACATATTGTTGTTAAGGGCCTTTCTAATGTCTTATGTACTTTCTTTTAATATCCAGTTGCTTTCCCATCTTTTTTTGTAAGTCACTTCTATTTTCCAGGAGTTTTAAAGGGCTGAATAAATGACTAACCAGATCAGGCTTTGTTCAGAACCATGGCTGTCTTCAGTACAAAATCTCACAGTCCCAATTAATGCAACTGTCACTTTCCACTTGGAAGACAACCTACACAATTGTTTCTTGTAGCATGTGTTCTGTGATATTGTTTCTATGCCAGTGCCTGACTGCAGCACAAATGCAGCGGTCAGTGGAGCTACACTTTCATGTAAGAAAACTTCAATAAAATTATGGAATTTCTTAAGAGTCAAGAGCAATTTTTCCATTTAAATCTAATAATTGGGCTTGTTGACAGACAGATTTCCTACAATTAAAACTGTAACTGATGGTTCTACATTTTTCCTATATGAAGTTTGAGGTTCAGCAGGTTTCATATCAAGAAAACATATCTTGGTTTTAAGTAATTAAAAATGATACACATGTGATGAAGTAGAATTTCAATTAGAGAAAGGTGGAAACACCAATTTCTTTCAAAACTAATTCTGCATTAGAAAAGAAAACTTTGCATTATTTTTCCTCATAAATATCGTGCTTTTAAACCTGCTACAGCACATTAATTCCAGAGAAGAGGGAATGCTTCCCATTCATTTTAACAGTGTAAGTCTGGAGATTCTGCTTATGCTGCAGAGCACTACGAAGCTCAGCTCAGGAGCCAGAACCCACTCAGCACAGTGGGCAGTTCATGCTGCAGCACAGGGGGCAGTTCATGCTGCAGCACAGGGGGCAGTTCATGCTGTCATATACACATCCCAGCTTCCATGGTGCTGTGTCTAAATTGCTTTCAGCATGGAAACAAGCCCAAGTAAGATATTGTGCTAAAGCCTGTACTCTGCTATGATCCAAGACAAACTTGTAACCCAGCTCCATCTATCCAACAGCCCTAACAGAAATGTTTAGCACACCTTGAAGATATAAATGCACAGAATACCAACTGATCCTGTTTGCTGTCATGTTTATCTTGAGGATTAAATCAATTTCCACCAATGAAACAGAACAGCACACCACATGACTCTTTTACCATATAGTTTTCTTTTGCAAGCAGGTTCAGTAATGTTAATAATATTAATACTAGCACCTCTCAGCATCAGGCTGAATTATAAGTATCCCTTTCAAAGCATAATACTTTGCCTTCCTGCCAAGAAAAGGCACTTCTGGTAGGTCTCTCTTTGAAATGGTACTGCATACTCATAAAAGAAAGCTTTTTGCATCTCCAGCTTCTTTATATCTTGTTCACTTTAAAGATGTGAATGTTAAGTCAAAAATGATTTCAGTAAGAAGATACTGTCAATTATAATGCTATTTAAGTCATGGTTGTTGATTTAGTGCACACTATAATAAGTTGGATTATACTGAGTTTACATCACAATATCTCACTCTTAAAATAACACACCTTTAATTCTTAAGGTATTTCAGAGGACATGAAGTAACAACAATATTTGCTGAAGTGTAAAAAGTAAGTGGGACAACTCTACAACCTCCCTAGAAAACAAACTGCAACTGCACTGATTCCTAGAATTATACAAATCAGGAGAGCCCAAAAGCAGAACCTTCAGACTCCCACATGCAATTCATCTATCAAATAATTGTAAGATCAAATAGTCTGCCACAGTCCAACTGTATCCATAACTCACAATTGACACTACTTGGAGCATTAACTTCATTTTCACTTGCGGCCATCTGGATATGCCAAGTACTATTAGCTTTGTGAGCACAAATGCTAGTTTTATTACCAAGTAACACAACATGCTTGTCATTTCTTTTGCCATTTCTATTTAAGGAATTTGCTCCCTCCACACAATCCCATGAATTGAGTGCCAGCAGCATGCCTAAGAAGAAAAAAGAACCGAGTTAAAAATACACTAACCTGATTTGACTGCCCAGAAAGGTAAGGTTCAAAATCATTGTCATGAACTGTATCCTTCTGATGTAACGAACCATTTTGTACTAGAAAAAAAAAGTTACAACACGTTATAACACTGTTTATAGCATTGCAGTAAAGAGTTCCACCCTGTGTTATTTTATGAAAAGCTGTATTTCTTCTTCACAGCATGACGGCTCATAAAAAGACCAAAGGATGACATTTCCCCTTCAAACAGTTTCTCTTTATATTATTGCTTACAAATTTGAGTAAATTTAGAAGTAAATAAAAGTCTGCAGCCAGAAGTGAACAGACAACTCGTGTGAACTGACTCTGAACAAAAGAAATCATTGACAAGAATTTTGTGAAGAATATTGGGAAACAACATCTATTGTTATGGTCCACAATTAGAACTCTCAGCAAGTAATTCACAGCTCTGCCAGCATGTGTTCACTGCTTAAGTGAAGTTGGGTAAAATAAGATGAGGTACGGTTACATTTAATTATGAAATAATGGTTAAGTGCCTCAGCACGCTGACATCTTTAGGAAAATCTATGTCTCCGCTTTCTCATGCGCGGAACAAAGACACCTGTCTACTTCAGCATAAAACCCTGTGTGAGAAGCATACAAACTCATTACTAAAAGATACACAAAACTGTTGTTGCATCACTTCAAATCATTTCTTTTGCTTGCTTTACTTAAGAAAATCAGGTCAAACATATTATGTGACAGTTGTTTTATTTACCTATTTCACAGAGCAGCTGAACTAAACAGGACACTGCAGCAAATGGGATGTTTGGGAACTGACAAGAAATAAGTCTGGGAATTGACCAGAATATTGCTACAAAGTTTGTCAGGGAAAGTAGAAGCCAAAGAGTATTTACAAACACAGGCAGTAGTGTCAAACTTTCTGTAACTGGTAGCAGATGGATTTTTAATGCAGGTTAAGGCATATTAAAATTCATTTAGGAGTTGAATATTGTTAGTTGCTAAGTCTAGATAGTCACATACGCATCAGCAATCTCAGTTAACACTCAAGGTAAACGCAGGTTAGCCTGTGTGTCTAAAAGACACACAGGTCTCTCAGATGACCCGTTATTAAATTGAATTTAAAATGAAGCATTATAAGCTTATTATCTTATCAAAGTTAATTATTTAAATTCCCTAAATTATTAAGTTTGTAGGCTTATATATGACTAGCACATCTATCAGTGAACAGCACACCACTAACACAACTGTATTCATACAGCAGGCAGAAACTATGCCAAAGTATGTAAAACTATGTATTTAATATTCATGTCCTTGTGACTCTATGTAGAAATCTGTTTTATTTTAAGGAAATGAACAGCATTATGATGTTTAGCACCAACACAAAGTCCTTCCAACTGTTAAATCAGGAGCAGTAAGCAGGATGCAATCAAGCTTATATGAGTAACAGTTCATGTTGGTTTTGAAACAAAGCACAACTTCCCTTGTTCCAGATGTTATCCATATGGACTAAAAGCCATACCTTACTGCTCACCTACAGTCACCTGCATAATTCATCTATTACAGTAACAACTGAAACGGCCAGATCTCAGCATGATCCTCACCTTTATTATCCTGTCCTTTCGGTCTCTGGGAAGCCATGGCACATGATTGAGGAAAAAGAAAAGAAAAAAAGAGGACAAATAAAAGTTTATTTCAGAAAAACGCTTATATCATCACTACAAAACACAGAGCTTTTGAGGTCGGAGGCTCATAAAAATGGCTCACAACACATCAGGGCTTGTTTAAACGGGAGAATGCTCCACGCATCTTTCCGCACTTACAAATGGCCACGGCTCTCTAAAGGCTGTGGGAACGCGCTGCGCCCATGGAGGAACTTTAAGAGAAAGATTCGGGTCCAGTGAAGCCCGGAGAGAAGAGAAAAGCCTCGCCCGGGCCAGACGCAGGCACCGGCCTGCATGGGAAACCCCCCGCCGCCGGGCGGGGAGGCGGCAGGCCCCGCGCCGCGCCTCGCCGCTTACCTGAGGGTCAACGCTTGTGGCAGACATAATTCATGTACAGGGCCGCCGTGGGTCAGCAGACAGAGCCGGAAGGTGAGGGGCGTGAAAGCAGGGCCGCTTGGTGCAGCGCGGAGCTCCGCGGCCTGGCGGAGGGGCGGCGGTGCCTCAGCCCTGAGGCGGCGGCCGAGGAGGGGAAGGGGCCGGGGCCGAGGGGGAAGGGAAAGGGGCCGCTGGCGCGCTCGCCGCCGCTCAGCGCCTCCTCAGGGTGCCCGGGGGATGGCGGCGGTCACCGCGCCTCCTCTCGCCTACACCCAGCCGGGCCCCGTCTCTTCACATGCCCCCGGGGCCGCGCCACCCGGGGCCTTGCCCGCCGCCGCCTTCGAGGCCGCAGCGAGGGACGGAGCCGGAGCCTCCAACTCCAATGGCGGCGGGCGCCGGGCTGCGGTGACGTCAGCGCCGAGAGCGCGCGGGGCGCGCCGGGAAAGCGCGGCCGAGCGCAGGCGGGGAAAAGGGAGGGGGGAAGGCGCGCAGAGAGCGGTGGTGCGCGGTGCGCATGCGCGGGAGGGCGGGCGGCGGTCTGAGGGGACGGGCGGCGGTCTGAGGGGACGGGCGGGTCGGGGCATGTTGTAACCCTGCGTTCGGCCTTTGAGGGGCTGGAGGCGGGTTCCTCGGTTCCGGAGCTTGCTGTGAGGGCTCACCCGTGGCCCCAGCCGATGAGGGAGACCGGTTTTCCCCTCACAGTTAGCCCAAAGGCGGCGCGGGTCGGGCCTTAGGCCCGCGGTAGCTGTGTGGCTGGGATCCTCTGGCAGAGAGTCACAAGCAGCCTGGGTGCTGGCGGCACTTTGTCTCGTTAATACCTTTTACCTTCCGTATTGCTGGTGTTTTGCGGAATTTAAGTGTTCTCTTGGACCCGTTAGCAGAGCTCATGTTGATGTCGGCAGGGGCATGAAGTAGCTTTGGAAGTTTCAGGGAGTCCGTTCAGTTTCCTATGTGCCCCTCTGAGGGAGGGAGGAAATGAACTGGCAGTGAATAAACTGCCCGAGGTGTAACCAGGCCTGCTTTATACCCAAATTCAATCTGTAACACTTGGAGGGGGCTGGCTTAAGGAGAAATCTGATTAAATAAAAGCAATTCTCTTTCTAGCACTTGAGTTCTATCTCATTACTGGTTATATTTCTGCCCCTGTACACAGTAGGTTGTTAGGGATCTTTTTTTATAGAATCGTAGGATCCCAGCCTGGTTTTGGTTGAAGGGACCTTAAAGCTCCTCCAGCTCCAACCCCTGCCATGGGCAGGGACACCTTCC
>WYDI02012953.1:0-22473 GCA_009867235.2 Psittacus erithacus | reverse complement strand
AGGTCCTTTCCAACCCTAACTATTCTATGATTCTGTGATTCCCAGCACAGCAACATCAGGGACTAGAGGAGAAGGCTGAAATATTAGTTATTTTTACCACAAGATGCTGCTAGTTCTTGTTTTGTTTGTGGTTTTCTGCTATAGTCTTAAAAGTTGACATTTTAATGTTTTCTTGATGTAGCTGACCATATAAATCAAAATTATTAATTATTAACAAAACTATCTTTCAAATGTATTTCATTTGTTCCAAAATAAACCTAAAAAATTCAAAACAAAACATTACCACATCATACTTGGTTTCTTCATTAGGATGGAGCAAAGACAAGTTTCTAAGGAAGTTCTTCCTGTGGCAAAAATACCACTCGTGAAGCCAGAGAAAGAGAAATAGATTATGCAGAAAATCCACAGATACATGGAAGAAGTTATGCTGTCTCTCAATAGCATGTTCTAAATGTTTGTAATGTCTTCGAGCAAATTCACTCTTCATTTTGCATTTCACATTACCCCAACTTTCAGATACCAATCATTATGTAGTATTAAATCTGAAAGAAAAATATTATTATATTAATAATACTGCTAATGAAATGTCATCACTACTAAAAATATATTCAGTTGAAAAGTCAGACTTTTTAATTTATAAACACTCGTTGTGTGACCTCACTTTATCCTGGTCTTGTGTCTCTAAAGAAAAAAACAGAGATATATCTCTAGAACTCAACATTCTAACTGGAGTTAAATAGTGCCACCCTCATGATGCTAATGCTGAGCTGCCTGAAATAAGATGAATGAATCAATTTAAGTGTATCTGATGGTAACGCTGTCAGCCACCAAAATGCAACTTTTTGTGTGATGGATGACAGAAAAGTAAATATTTCTCAACACTTAAATAACACACTTTCTACACAATATTTCATTAACAACAGACCTGGCTAATAGAAATAATTGTCAGAAATATCACTTGAATTTTTCATACATTTTGAAAGAACACATCCATTAAAACCTGCTTAGCTTAGGAAATTTAACAAAGTATCTGGTTTTGCTTTACATCCTCTCCACAATCAATCTTCCATTCTTGTCCCCAAAACTTGACCCACAAAAATATGGAATTGCATTGAAATCTGGTCAGAAGACTTACTGTCAAGGGATAAAGCTCTGAATAAAAGGCATGAAACCCTCAGGTGAAGAGTCAACTCCTTTCAAATTACTGAGGGTGCATTTCTCACCAGCCTTCTATGTAGTTCTGCCTTTTGTGCTAGTCTCATGCTAATATCCAGCCTATTCACTCCTGAGATGTATCCACGGGGCATGTGATGTTTCCATCTCACCTATTCAAGCAGCTCCAGGCTCTGGTATTTCTTTTGCTTTACCCTTTCCCAGCCCTTCTGTGGCTGTCACTTCTCTCTGAGATGTGAAACTGTTCAGGGCTTCTCTCATCAGTTGGGAAAAGAGCAGGTTCACTCACAGTTTTGGTCACCCAACAGTAAAACCAATGAGGAACTACATAGCTACCAGTTGGCAAGCCTACAAGCTACAGCATTGGAGCAACAGCAGAAAACCAAAATTGTTTTATATATATCCATCATAACTGTGAGAAATGAAATACTATACAATGAAACCCCAAAGGAGGTGATGCTATTTATCCTAGAAAGCCATCTGCCTGTTGCAAAGGAGTAAAAGGTTTGTCTTGTTTCAGGTTCTGCTTGGATGAGTAATTTTCTTCTGGTTTGCAGTTTTTTCTCTTTTTAGCGGCCTTGTTTCCTCTAATTTTAAAGGGGCTTTTTCCAGTTACTCAGAAGTAATGTCACATTTGATAGAAGGCGGCTTTTTCCGTTACACAAATCTGCTAAGGATTGCTAGGGATTAAGACTATGGTTTTACTTACTAGTTACTTGCTAGTTCACTAGTAGAGTGGTAAGAGTGATTCCTTTGAACAGGAAACCTAATGTTTCCAGGGTTTTATTTCCTGCTCAAATTGATCCCTTCATAATGGCTCCTCCCTGGCTGTGCAAACACACACTCTTCAACTCCTTTAGGCACCTTCAAGGGAAACTACTTCCACTACCGACACATGGTGGGTCTGGAAGTAAAACAAAACACGTTTGCCCATTAGCTGAACCATGACCGCATTGGAGCTCGCGAAGGGTCACTGCACTGCCTGCCTAAATTCCTGGTTTTGCTTTTATGAATAACATTTTTTCCTATCTTTACTTTTGGAGCCGTGGAGCAGCCAGTGGTCTTGAAGGTGGGTAAGGCAGAGCTGGGAGCCCCGTCTAGGCGTGGTATCTCCGGCCAAAAGTCTGAGGAGAGGGCAGCCTGCAGTACCCTGCAGCTGGCGGCCAGGCCAGGAAGTGCGGGAAGCGCCGGGGCCTCACGGAGAGTGGCTGCCATGGCATGGCCAGGGACCGGGCGCGGGGAGCTGTCACCGTGGCAACGCGCGTGAGGTAAGCAGTATTGCCTAGCAACCGGCGCTCCGGGCACGAGGAACCTTCAGAGAGTCCGCAGCACTGCCGTTGGAGCGGGGGGAGGGGAACAGAGCTGTCGTGGGGGAGGGGAAGAAATGAAAACCTGCCTTGAAAATGGGCCCGAAACCGGCAAAACGGAAGGCTGAGGGTGGGCTGACGCGGGAGAGGCCCAGCGGCTGGCGGTAGGGAGGGCTGGCGCCCTGGGACATGGCAGAGGCTGCCCCAGGGGAGACTTCCCCGCACGCACCGCTAGTCCTGCAGATAAGGTGTGTGCTCCCCTCGTC
Organism: Psittacus erithacus; assembly: GCA_009867235.2. Lineage (NCBI taxonomy): Eukaryota > Metazoa > Chordata > Aves > Psittaciformes > Psittacidae > Psittacus > Psittacus erithacus. The sequence continues at coordinate 19,727 of WYDI02012953.1, read as the reverse complement.
GTTCCTATAGAGGAGTGCAGCCAGAGCAAGGCGAAGAGTGCGAAAGAACGTTACAGAACATCCCTGCGCTAATTTTTGTTCTGGTGGAGACTGAGATCCTGAGGAGCTCATTGGGCGTATCATTCTTATGAAGCGGAGTTGCTTTCTAAAATGATGTTACTGGGACAGTACTTTTCTGTTTTTCAGTCGCATTAGTAGTGCTAAGTATCAAAACACATTTCCTTAAAATAGAATGTGTTTGTGGAGACTTGCTGAGATCTACACTTTACATCCCAACAAAAGAGGTCACAAGTGAGAGAGGTCGAGAAGCTAGTGGAGACAACCAGATATCTGTATAATGACAGTTAATTTTCTTCTTTTTTTTTTTTCTGTTTACTAGATGTTCTGAAAATTTGCAGCTTGCTCCTGCAGACCGAGGAGAGAGGCTAGGATGCAAAGTATAAAATTGCAAGGGTAAATATTTATTCATGTATGTGAGGTGTCCCAGCCAAATTGGGGTACCCCAAATGCAACTTTACACAAGGTTCTTGTGCTTGCTCTTGACACCTGAAGTGTCAGCTACAACACAATTTTACTAATCACTAACACAACAGCATCCATTACTAATCCTAGTAAAACTTTGCAAAGCAACTATACTTTTGCAGCATTCTGGCTGCTTGTCTATTGATTCAGACATCCATCTTGCCACAGTTACTTATCTATGATGCCAGATGATGCTGGGAAAGTTTCAAAGACGTGTTAGAGGGGCTAGGATGTTGGTGTTATCTTGGCTGTTCAGGGCTCTTTTATCCTTCATGGACAGCACTAAGCTTGCAAGACCCAGTGGCCTTTTTCCACGGCTGGGCTGTCCTATTAGTCCTTGCAATGAGCTGATGGCCGTTGGTTTGTTCTCTTGAGAATGAACAATACCAAAGTCTCCAGTAAAATTCCACTACCTAATTACATTGCAGTGTGTAATGTGGACTAATATATATTAACAAAGTTAATACATGTTCATACTATAAAGATTGCCTCATAGAATAGTTAGGGAAAGGAATTTGCGTAATGTAGACAACAGATAAGAATGATAAGGTGTTATACAAAGACTTAATGATGGCTTCTACATTGACTGATTCCTCAGAAAACTTATCTGGTGGTTATGATGGATGTGTAAAGCTTCACTGAATATGAATTAACAAAAAGTAAAATAGAAAAATGTGAGGAGACATACAAAATTGGAAGAAAAATTACAATAGTAGAGTACTACAGTAGTAGAATACAAATAAAATTGCATCTACTTTTGATCTTCTTGAGTTTCATTCTACTCCAGGCATTAAACTTGAGTCTCTTGCATCCACAAGAGAAACCAGTTCTGAGCTTTTCCCATTACTATCAAACTGTGCAATGGGAAAGAATTTTCTAATTGCTTTGCTAAAATTCTTACATGACAATGTGAATTCCTGGTACTAGACTTATTCTACAGGTCTTCTGTTTAACATGTTAGAATTGCCATTTTAGTGTAAACTTTCCTACTAACTGTGAAGTGGGTATGTTACTAAGGAGAAACTGACTAGCAGCTACATGCTAGAAGCATATTCACTGCCATGGTGCTAAAAGCAAATTTGTGAAGTCCCAGATTTAGTGCCCCCTCGCCCCCGAATTCTTTTGCTGCAAAAAAGCACAAACTATCCCAAATTCTTCAGACATCAGAATTTTTCTGTAAAGTACAAATCACTGTGGCTGTATGTTCTTTCTATGATTCATGAGCACACTTTATAACATTTCTAAAGTGTAGAATTTTATTCCTGGTTTCTAGTTGATGTGATAAACTTCTCTGTCTTTCTGTCTCCCTGTTTATCACTACCACCAACGCCACTTGGTGAGATTATGGTCTACTGCATTAGAAAAGGGTGTGTGCTATTCTTCATAAGATAAAATGGAAGAGAATAATTCCATCTGTAAAGAGACCTTATTTTACATTCACTTTGAATTTAAACTGAAAATGCATTTAATATGAAGCACAGAACAGTAATATTATCAGTCAACTGTGCTATTGAAAGCACCATATTTTATTTCATATATCCAACTTTTGCATGTGCCTTCTTTTAATATTTAACAGTGCTACACAGTGATATATGAAGGCATGGGTTTCATCTGATCCTGACTTTACTGTGTGTATTGATATGCTGATTTGTGAATATACAGTTCTGATTTTGGAAATGATATCATAAGCTTCAGGGTAGTAAGAAAGCAGGCCTGTAGATCTTTACACTGTTATCTGACATTTGCACTAACAATAAAACATTTTAGGAATAAACAGGCAATGGATGAAATCCCTGATTCAGGGAACTTCAGGCTTACTGAACAGCTTCTTGTCTCATTTTACATCACCAGCAGTGCAGTGCTGCTACCTCCTCTCACTCCAGCATCCAAGATCACACTTACCAGCTCAGCGTGACATGTGGTGAATGAGGAGTGGGGGAGGGCCTGTAATGATAGGCTGTGGCCATGGCACATATCTCCCAGTGTGCTCTGTTTTTCCCAAAAGCACATTCCCCAGCTGCAGCTTGTGATGTGACTATCAAGGGGAACTCAGCATGGAACAAAACACATCAGATCTTCTCTTTTGAAACACCAGGTTTATTGCAGCTGGTCTTTAGAAGCTGTGAAGCCTGTGCTTGAGGAGCAGTCAGCTACAGGGGGCTTCGACTATAGCTGCCATGCTGTGCGCTAAGACAATTACCAATAATGCACTAGTTCCTGAGCATCCTAGGCTGGGTTGATATACTCTAGGAATTAAAAGCTGTTCTTACTATTTGGTTGCAAAATTAATTGGTCATTTCTTAGAGACTCATTCTTTCATGTGAAAAGCAACAGTCCGCTCTGCTTATACTAATAAATTATTTCATTGTGGTTTTTGGAAGTGCAAAGGTGTTGGACCCATTTTTGTGGCCAAACACCAGTGTAGAGATATTCCTTATTTTCTCTTTCAGTTTGAAGATGGAACGTAACTTGTGTGCATCTTCAGTAAAGTGACAGATGGAAGTAATACTAGAATTAAACTGATTAAAAGTAAGATCCAAAGGGGAAAACAGCCTATTATAGTATTTTATAAAGATGTGTTACAACAAATGTTGTATTTACTGTAAATCTCTTCAGAAAAAAATACAGAAATAGGATTTAATAATTCTCAACTCTGCAACTGAAGAAAAAGGCTAATTTTCTGTAATTTTTTTTCCTGCCAAGCATATTTCATATATATAAGTTTTTCAGTTACCCACAGATTCTTCTTTCTAATTACTAAAAAAAAAAAAAAAGCAAAACCAACCAAACAAGAAAAGTGCTTATGTGGGAGAGAAAGGAAACCTTCAGAAAGTGAAACAAGTTTCAAGCTTTTTCATGAAATGGTTGCTGTCTTTTGAAAGTACAGCCTTGATATTTGGTTAGAATTCATAATACAATTGCTGCAATTACACTGAAATTATAGCATAGGTATACCAGTTACTTTTTATCCTACAATTACCACTAATTCACATAACCACAAAGAACATGGCTGGGAATAACCATAGTGTGAATGCAATGGTTCCTGTGAATACAGTGTCTGAGATACATACACGTACAAGTAAACATATACATATATGAAATTGTGTGTCTGTCTGTATGCATATGTGGAATTCAGATGTAGAATGTACACATGTTGTGTAGAATGGGAATAACTGTAATACTGTTACAGTTACTTCATATTGGTATTGGTATCAATCATTAAAAAACATGACTTCACTGTAACTGGGGATCAACTGGACTGAAACTACACTGTAATTAATCACTGTGTGATTATGTTGATAGCGCATATGCTTAAAAACCAAAACTTTTAACTCTCTATTGCACATAATTTTAAAAGCTGACATTGTGACTTTATTCTAATCTCAGTTACTTGCAATTGTTTATAATTGTTGAGATGCCATGTGGCATGTGTTGAAATGCCACATTTTTTTTTTTTTAAATTAATCACTGGACTATTTGGATATGATGAAATGATTCCAAACTTGGTTTTGATGCTTTTATAATTCAAAAATAGGCAAGATGTAGAATTTTACACGTGTAATATTAGTTTCATGTAAGAAATACTGAAAAGTCACTACAGTTTGAAGCTATTAGACTAAAATATTAAATGTTCCACATTATTACCGGCATATTTTGCATTAGCTTTGACAAGAAATTGTTGGAAACATTTAAGTTTTTAAAATGTACTAACGCTTTCACTATAGGGCATAAGGAATGCTTATAATCTAAAGAGTAAGGAAGATGTGAAGGAGATAAAAAACAAAGGTAGAGCAAAATAGTAGCAGTGATTTTTTTGGCTCCATGATTTCTGTCTTGGTTTTTCAGCTTTGAGGTGGTGCAGCTTTGTCTCGGCTCTATACGGCAGAAAACCAGAAGGGATTATTTGCATGAAACACAAAGAGAACGAGAGGCTGTGAAGGACCTTTGGAGGCAGGAAAGTGCAGTGTTGATGAAAGAAGGAAGTGAGAGCCATACCGGAAGCAGTCTGTCGGAGAGTCATGAGACAAAAAGAGCACTGTGCAATGACATCATCAGTGAGCCCACTGAAATTACTTCTGTGACTGTGTCGGGTGGATTCCTTACAGGAAAATGTTTCTCCATCCCCCTTAGCTCATATAAACAGAGTGATGGTGGGGAGGAAGATGACTGCATGGAAACTATGTCGCTAAATGATAAGGTGTGAAATAATGATTTTTGTCTGACAGCAAGGATAAACTACAGCTGAAAACAGAATCAGGAGAAATTTGCATTGGACTTATTTGCGAGTGTTCCTGCCATTCTACTTCTGCATATCTGGTAATTGAAGTAGAAACGTGTGGCTAAGTATGTCAAGATTAAGTATTCAGGATGCTTTTGCAACATCATCTCTGTTGTGAAATCCCACTGGTTATGACAGTTCAGTTTTAACAGCACATGCCTCTAACTTCCTTTCTTTAGAGGCAAGAAAGCTGACACAACCGTGCACACTACATACTCTCCTTCATTATATCAATGCATCTGTAAGTCTCTTCCACCAGCTGCATGTCTACATACCAGTATGGCAAGGTAGTATTAAATGATGCTGTCATTAGTGACTTCTCAAGAAGACTCACTTTGTAAGCTACCAAGCCTAGTCAGACACTTAACTTCTAAGCCTATGTACTATTGTGCTCACTTTACCTGCGTGCAATAAAGTCAGGTTAATATACCTATGAAAACATGTGTCTTTGAAGTACCTGAACCAAGCAAGGCTGAGTAATATTTATGACCATTATACAACCATATATATACATATTAATCTGTGTACAGACCTGTATGTTCCTAAGTGGACTGTCCAGTAAGTGTCTCACATTCATGCAGTAATAATTATTGCATGGGTGGGTCTGCTTTATGATGGCATACATAAATAAGTAATGCTATTGGTATGAGCACTGTAGGCACCTGAGGAATGTTACAACAAATGTGCAACAACTCATTTCCTCCACAGATTAACGATTACAGCACATAACTTTTAATGCAGGAAAACTCTTATTCTGAAATGGAACCATGTTTGAGGTGGAATGGTGGAGGACAATCACGCAATCACTCCCTCTGTTAAAATACTTAAAGTTCCTTTTTTAACCAAACTTATTAAAATGAAAAGCACAGGAGAAGAAAAAAAATTATTTTCTTATTGAAGCAAATGGGATTTTCTTCGCGGTGTCCTGTACATGCTAGCAGGTGAGAACTGATTAACTTGAAACCCAACATAAAATCCTTAAATATGACCAATTCAGTTTTATAAATATCCAACATCAAGAGGCAGAGAATAGGGAAACTGGAACGCAAAGACAAAAGACAAAATTGCACCATATTAATGCTGGGGTATCCTACTGACTGATGGCTGGGCGCTACATTTGCTTTATGATCTTAGACGAACAGATGACAAGATATTTTAGATTTTGAGACTACTGTACTGTAGACAACAAAAAGTGTAAGTACTTAGAACGTGAGATCTGTTTAAGAATCTAGCAGTATAGCGACGCAATCTGTACGTGTACCTGCATTCAAGTCACTCTTTCTAGAAATATTTTTGGGGACAAGCCAGCAGCTTCCTCTTGACACTAAAAATGTATGTTTTCTGTCTTCTTCCAAAAAGATGCTTTGCAAGAATTACTTGGTTTGTTTTTCCCATGAAAAACAAAGATACAAAAAAAAGAAGATACATTGAATTTATTGAATGTATATGACACATTAAAAACAAAACAAAACAAACCCAAACAAAGAAACAAACCCAGTTCTGCAAGGCAGAAGTAGTAATAATGCCTAGGATGTAACATCAACGGACTCCTCTTAAATTAACATGGCTAACAAAGGAAAGACTTGGAAATAAATTAGCCACAAAATGAAAATACAAAATTTTATTCTTCACCCTAGAACCCACTTATTCTTTATAAAGAAAGCCAAAGGAAAACTAGTAAGTCAAGAGGACTCACATAGTTACAGGAAATGGCCATATACCAATTGCCAGATTATATTAAGATGAGAAGGAATGACCCCATTGCATCTGAAGACTGACACAGAAAAGACCTATGTAACCTTCCTGATGGTTTCTTGCTTCCTACAGCAGCACTGACAAATATGTCCAACAAGCTGGCACTGAACCAGCTCACCTTTTTCAGTGCTGCCCGCCTGACAGCCCGTTCTATGATTCTATGGTAATGTGTGGCCCAGAAGTACAGATCTAGATGTTACAGATACTCGTGGAAATTACAGTGAAGACCCAGCCTGAAACTGGCACGTGGAGCTCATTTAGCTCATAATTACCTGCTGTGTTATCATGACTTTACAGAGAGGGCTAAGCTGCCTCATTCCTCATAGTGTTCAAGCGCTGTCTCACTGAACAATTAGCCTTCCTCTGCATCCTCAGGTTCTATCTGCACATCTTAATGCATGAAAAGCTGTGTGTACCAAAGAATTATATTTTCAACAGGCTCATTTCCCAGCGATACATCCTGCAATCTTTGGCTGTGGGGAAACAGGAAAAATACAGGGGCAAAAAAACCCAAACCCCACAGGAAAAAGGAAATTGCTTACAGTCCTTTATTTACCTTTCACATTTTAGAATGCAAACTGTCAAAAGCAGATTTCCTTGAATGCATTATAAGGCACTCAGTGCAATTTTTGATAATTTACTTTTATCTATGTATACCTTTGTCGTGTGTGTTAAACTTTGGTGAATACTTCTCTAGGTAAATGCTACCTTTTCTAAGTTGCCCCCAGTGTTCTTTCTGATTCAGCTTAGAGTCTTTGACCTTGTGTCCTGGGTTCAGCTGTCAACAGTTACTTTTCTCCTTCCTAATAGTTGGTGCAGTGGCTGTGTTTTGGCTTTAGTCTGGGAACAATGGTGATAACACACCGATGTTTTAGTTGTTGCTAAGTAATGCTTATTCCAATCAAGGACTTTTCAGTCTCATGTTCTGCCTGTGAGGAGAGGCACAAGAAGCCAGGCAGAAGCAGAGACGGGACACCTGACCCAAACTTCCATGCCGCAGCACATCATGTCCAGTATATAAACTGAGGGGAGTCTCCCAGAAGGCCCAGATCGCTGCTCGGGTCAGGCTGGTTATCGGTCGGTGGGTGATGAGGTATTGTATTGTGCATCACTTGTGTTTATTGTTTTCCCCTGCATCACTTGTATTTTTATTGTTTTCTCCTTCTCTTTTTAGTTTCATATTATCTCCCCCTGTTATTTCCCTTATCATTATTATTATTAATGGTAGTAATAGTAGTAGTTTTGTATTATACTTTAGTTATGGCACTGCTCTTATCTCAACCCGGGAGGTTTACATTCTTTCGAATCTCCTCCCCATCCTGCCCAGAGCTGGGCGGAAGAAATGGGGGAGTGAACAAGCAGCTGTGTGGTGCTGAGTTACCAGTGGGGCTTAAACCACAACACCTTGCAAACAGCATAATGCATATTTCCAAAAAGACCACTGACTTTTGAAGGAAGCCATTCTGACATCTGAAGCGCCTATCAAATAACATCTTCCTCCCAGACAGTCTAAGCATGCAATTTCAGACGTGGCTGTAGATACCTCAGATGCTCTCCAAGTCAATACCAACTCTGTATAGGCTTAAAGGTCCCGCAGAAAAGAGCTGCAAATGAAAAAAACTCAAGTGCACTTCAAACTGGGAATAGGAATTGTCAAAAAGTTACATAGAAAAGTAGATTTCATCCTTGCTGGTTCCTGTCCTGGTATTTGGACAATAAAGATTTATGTGTTTTTTTCTTTTTTATTTCCACTTGCATGCTGCACTCCTAATAGATAGAGGCTGTCTTCTGCTGAGTACCTGATAAAGCTCCAAGGAAAAGAGAGGGATGAAGGACAAACTTGCTGAACTCCTATCTGCATCTTAGCAAAATGGCTAGAAAGCTGACAAGTGAAGACAACAGGTATTTCACAGCCTTCTAATTGGAATTCATTCAGCATATATCTGTCCTAATGTTTAGAAAAGTTTTTCTAAAACTCTTAAACATTCTTAATACTAAATTATCTTATTCTCTTTCCACTTTGTTACTTCTCATGCTATTCCAGTGAACATAAAATAATTATTCTGCTCCTTTTTGCAGCAACTTCTTCAATATTTGGATTGTAACCATACTTCTCCTCACTCTTCAGTAGATGAAACAAGTTCAGTTATTCCAACCATGGGTTAATTTTTCTAGATTTCTTACAATTTTTGTTACTCATCTTTGTATTTTCTCCTGCTGACATGTATTTGCTTGGAGTGTAATGCCCATATCTGGACATACTGTACTTATTTATAGATAAGATTTTAGCAAGCTTTTGACTTGTTACAGAGTGAAAGGAAATTCTGTCATTGTTCTCTGTTCACTTTATAAATGATTATTATGTTGAATAATTTTTTTTAAGTGATATAAAATCCTTCTTAGGAATTTCATTGGGAGTTCACTGATATACAGTTTCCCCTGATTACATTGATTTACGTAGTATTTTTAAATCATTTCTTCAGTTTCCTTGGTATAAATACCACTGCTCAAACTTCCTCTCTGACTGAAACCAGTAACCTCCTGGATGAACATGCAAAAATTGTATATATCCATCCTCACAGGTATGGTCTGTTAGCCTTGGCTGGATGCCAGGTATCTACTAAAGCTGCTGTATCACTCCCCTCCTTAGCTGAACAGCAGGGAGAAAATACAACAAAAGGCTCCTTGGTCGAGAAAAGGACAGTGAGGACATTCACCAATTACCTCAATGGGCAAAACAGACTTGACTTGGGGAAATTATTTTAATTTATTGCAAATCAAAAGTCACAGTAGGATAATGAGAAATAAAAAGAAATCTTAAAACACCTTCCCCCGACCCCTCTCTTCTTCCTGGGCTCAACTTCATTCCAGGCTTCTTCACCTCCTCCTGAGTGTCACAGTGGGATGGTGTTGCAGTCAGTTCATCACATGCTGTCTTTGCTGCTCCTTCCTCCTCGCACTCTTCCCCTATTCCAGCATGGGGTCCTTCCTTCAGGAGGCAGTCCTCCATAAACTTCTCCAATATGGATCATTCACACAGGCTGCAGTTCTTCACAAACTGCTTCAGCACATGTCCCTTCCACACGGCACAGTCCCTCAGGAACAGACTGCTCCAGCATGGGTCCCCATGGGGTCACAAGTTCTGCTGTAAGACCTGCTCCAATGTGTTTTCCTCTCCACAGGATTATGGGTCCTGCCAGGAGCCTGCTCCAGTGTGGGCTTTCCATGGGCTCACAGCCTCCTTTGGGCATTCACCTGCTCTGGCGTAGGGTCCTCAGTGGGCTGGAGGTGAAGATCTGCTCCACAGTGGACCTGTGCAAGCTGCAGGGGAATCTCTGCTCTGATGCCTGGAGCTTCTCTTCCCTCTTGTTCTGCACTGACCTTGGTGTCTACAGGGCTGTTTCTTTCACATATTCTCACTTCTCCCTTCCAACTGCTCTTGTGCAGTATTTCCCTCACCACCCACCCCCTTCTTAACTACCTTATCACAGAGGTGTGATATCATTGTCACTGATAGACTTGGCCTTGGCCAGTGGCAGGTGTGCCTTGGAGCTGGCTGGCATTGTCTCTGTTGGACATGGGGGAAGCTTCTGGCATCTCCTCACAGAAACAACTCCTGCATCTCCCTGCTGCCAAAATCTGGCCACGCAAGCCCAACAGACTATTCAATACATCCGGAAGGTCCTCTCACCTTTATCTCCTAGTCACAGGACAATATGTCTGGCACTGTTACTGAGCAAAACACAGTAACAGCCTGTCACCCAAAGCAGACACTGCTCAGAAATTACCACCTGATCATAGCACCCTGCACATGCCCAACAGGTTTGTAGATGCAATTTCAGTCAGCGGATGATCAGACTGTAGCCAAGCAAGTCCTTTACTTTCCGTAAGATACATAAAAAGCTGACACTTTCATCCACAGGAAATGGACAGTATGATGAAATCCAAGTTGCCATCTATATTTTGTCTCTTTATTTGTACACAGTAAAACAACTATCAGTCCTGCAAACTCCAAGCTTCTGACAAGAAGAAAGAGTTTAAGCATTTTGATTCTTGGTTTCAATTCAGCCAGCTAAAAACTGGTTACACTCACTACAGTAGTGGTTAGTGGGAGGCTGTCATCTAACTATCAGAGACTATACTCCCTAACTTGTTTTACACAGGGTAAGAAACAACTCACTGGTAATAATTATTTCTGGTTATAACCAGCCACAGTTTCAGTCACCCAGTGTCCTTGGTCACCCTGAAAACTTGATGATCTGGACATTTATTTAGGTATTTTGCATAGGTTTAGTTATTTTGAAAATCTGCCTTTGACAACTAAGTGCTATTTAAACTATGGATAAGTTTTAAATCAGGCTATTTTGTGATCTTAAAACATTAAAAAGAACCCAACCAGGATCCGGAACACTGGTTGGCAGATTTACAGATTAACGAATTTGTTTTATTTATTCTTCTGATGGTAATAGTATTATGATAAGGCTCTCCTAAGTGTGGAGAATTCTGAAGAAAACAAAATCACATCCATTCTTGAACATCCAGGGTTCAAACCTCCTGTCTTTTTTTTCCCCCCAGATTGTTTTATCTGTGCTGTCAGCAGAGACCTGTTAACAGGATCTGAAGACAGGAGACTAACCAATGGAGGTTACTTATCAGGACGAGGAAGAAATTGTCAAACCCCAAACCTACGCAATTTCTGAGCATGCTCAGCTGGCAATGCCAAATACTTACAGCTCATGTTCACACAGCACTAGAGAATGACTAGCAAACATCATGCTACAATTTCAAGATGTCCTTGCAAGACATACCTTACTAATGCAAATTGGTGGTTAAGTAGCAACATGAGAGAAATGGCGCTTAGCAGTTGAAATCTATTGCAAAGCTATATGGATCTGTTTTAAAGCCTGCACTAAAGTAATTACATAGAATTCAGAATTCATAGTATAAAACCCAGATGGAAGCCCTTTCCATCACAGAATGCAATGAAATCTGTTCCCTATCCAGCACAAGAACAACCCGCAGAGTATGAGGCTGGGGTAAGAGAAAGACAAAGCTGAAAGGAATACACTGATGAAAATGCCTCTCCTTGACAGGGCTAATGAACAAGAAGCAGCCTGAGTGAAGCTCAGAGAGCTGAGGTGGATAATTTTCTCCAAGGACCTCAGCTGAAACCTTTTCTTTGCAGTACAGAGCTCAGTTCAGCCCCTGCATAGTTCATTTGACCCTCTTCAAACCCTCTCTGTGTGACTTCGCTCCAGTCCAAAGCAAATAGTCCTATCCTCTCAGATGACAGGCAAAATCTGCAGCCTAAATAGGGGTCTTCTGACCTTTGGATGTCTCAGGGACACAGTGTGCATTTGATATCTGGCATTTTCTAACAAAGACACATTTTCCATGCTGCTGTGAGGGAAATATACTAAATATGTCAAATAAGAACCTGCATAATTATTTTCATCTAGACTTTTTTGTCTCTGTGACTGACATATAATAGAGTGAAGTAAAGTCTGACTTTATTTCTTCCCAGTGTTTTCCAGCTTTACTTCTGTTACTCCTGTGCACTGAAGCAAAGCAGCTACAAAGGTATTGATTTTTGTGGGGAAATCAAGAAGTTTCATCCCTCCGTTCTTTCTCTGTTCAGTCTCATAGTCTTCATGTGCTACATGTGCATACACACACATTCACCCATACACACCCCATCATGGCAATGTAGGCCCTCCATAGTTATAGGAGGGCTTTCCGTCTTGTCGTCTCACTGTGGAAAAATTCCAGGTCCAAAATGTATCCAGAAATATTTTGTAGTTTTGCTGGCAAGAGAAAGGGCAGATAAAATTTTGGTTCCTTGCATTGTAAGAATTGTTTAAAAACATACCTTCCTCTGATTAGAAACAGTTTCTGACAGCCAGTGCTCACAGTTCCAGGGTAGCTAAATTTGCTGGCACTGCAGGGCTGAATACATAGTAGAAAGCACAGAATTTTTCCTAAATGGCCCCAGGAAAGCTTAAAGAGCTGGGATGATAAAGCATAAGATCACCATAATTAAGTGGTATTATATTTATTCCCAGCTCAACTGAGAGAGATTACCAGCAGGGAAATTTATACATTTTGGACCTGTGAACTTGCCATTTTATGCACAGTCAGAATCACAGCTTCCTTAATTTGTATTTGTCTACTATTCTACTGATGGAAAGACAATTTGAGAAACAGAAAAATTTAATTGTAAAAAGCTGCAATAACTGACATAGTAAAATCATATATAGGAATAGTACTTGGAAAAAAACAACATTGAGATTGGCTGCACAGATGTCATATGACATAAATGTCAATTTTTCTGTGTTGTTTTGAAGTGGGAACCAGCTTTACAGCTTTATACCTGTAAAGACCTCAGAAATCCATGTAAGTAAGTTCCCCATGCATGGCTTGTAGCATTAAGTGGATTCTGGGGGCTTCTTGGAAGTGAAATGGCAAATCAGATTATATCATTGTGGCTCTATGGATTTGAACAAAGCTTCAACTGGTTTTGGGGTTTTTTTGTTTTTTCTATCCTTATGATAAGCCCCCCACATTCTTTTCCAGGTGAATCATGGCCGAAACTGTTGGAAGATGCTTCTGACTAGTGTCTGGACAGAGCCTTTCAACACATACAGATTGTAACTCCTTGTGAATCAGAGATAATTATACAGCAAAGGCATACAAGGCCACAGAAAGAGCTGGACAGTGAAAAAAGTTATTTGGGTCACCCCCCAGTTTTAACATTTATTAAGTAGCTTATTTCTCAAAAATTGTGGCTCCAGGTCTTTCCCAGGAGAGCCATGCTTCTGGGTTCCCCTTTTTTTTTCCAGGACACAGTGTATCACGAGTACTTTTAGCACTAATGAATGCTTGTGAGTGTAAGCACTTACAATGCGGAGTGCATTGCATTCAAGTTTGCAGGACATTCTGTACATGTTCTGTTGACCTACACATGCCTTCTGGCTTTTGCTCAAGGACACAAGGCAGCTCTGTTTCCTGCCATGAGTCAACACTCAAGAATGATATTTAAACAGGAGAAAAAGTAAGGAAAGACAAAACAAAACAAAAAAATCAAACAGGAACAGATTCCAGAGAAAAGCAAGTAGCAGCTTGTGGTTTTTACAGACAGAATTAGAGGGTTTTTTTCCTTTTTAGTATCCATTGTGCTAGGAAATCTCAGGGAAGTCAAAGCTTTGTAGTTTTTATTACCCTACAAGTAGCCTGAGTGGAAAGACTGTCTTAGAGCATAATGTTGACCTTGTTTAGCTGTAGTGAAGTAGATACTCTCCATGTGTTTGTCTCCACTAGAGTTACACAGTGAGAAATTTTATGAATACACACATGAACAATCCCTTTTTATCAATGAAGATATAGTCTTAGTTTAAAGAATAAACTTTCAGAACCTGGATCAGTTATGTGAAGAGTGTGCACATTCACCATCACAATTATCAGGTGCCATCACGTTAAATGGCCATTCCATTCATTAAATTGAAATAAAGTCAAATAAAGACAAGTTTTGTTAGGAGGATAGGAAGTGCTAAAAGAGACTTTTCCTGGTGAGTTAGTCCTCATGTTGTACCTTCCCCTGAAACAACTAACAGTGATTACTATAGGAGACTGCTGTCATCTACTGAAGTAATGCTTTCCTTGCTGTTGAATGCCCAGAGAAACACCTTGCTAGACCCCAGCTTTTCCTGATGCTGTTTTGTTCCTGTCGAAGTGTTTTCTGTCTTATATGCAAGATTATTTTCTCTCTGGGGACAATGCATTAACAAATGAAATTCAATATTGTCAAAATCGGGGGAATTTTTTTGTAGGTTTTTTACTATCATTCTGACAGGAATAGAAAAAAACCCCAAAGGGAAATATATGGTAATTAAGATGTGGGGGAATGGAGAACAGCACAGAGATGAAATGGGACTCAGCTGACTAAGAAAAACAAATAAAACATGGAGGATGACCAGCAAGAGGTAAAAGGACCACTGAAGGGACTCTTTCATGTTCTTACTGTGAGAAGGCAGAAAAAGCATTTCACAGGTGCTAAAAAACTAAACTAAAAGGATCGATAAATAAATAAACCAGAATCTGTCACCCACATTTTACCAACTGTCTCAGGCTAGGAGAGACTGAAACTGATTCACTTCTTCAGTGGCTCTCAGCAGCCTGTACAAATGAGCTGATGGTTATTTTCTGAGGAAGTAGTGTTCATATCCCTCTGCTTCACAGGGCACTAATCAGTCCTTGAGTTGGCAATCTCTGCTAGAAGGCATACTACAGCAAGAGCATGGAAACTAAACTGCTCTTTGCTTCAGTAGTGGGCTTATGGGCTCAGAGAAGAACCATAAGGGGAAGGAGGAAGTAGACTGGGTAAAAGGTCATATGCTCTTACCCACACCTCACCTCTTTGGAGGACAGACAAAGACTTTCACTGACAGTGACCTATCCAAAGCAGAAGGTTCTTTTCCAAAAACACCTGCAGGAAAAGTATCTTATTCTAGTATTATTAACACAACAACTGTGTTGCCTATTTGGGGCTTTCTAAACAAAGATGCAGAGTCTAGTTATTCTCTGACAGGGTGCTTGGTGGAGGTCTCCACAAATCAAGCACATCAATGATTGTAACTTTAAGCTATTTGTACATTTTTGACAAAGAACATTGGCTGAGTCATACAATTTGTTTATTAGTTAGTATTCCTTACTGGTTAAAGGTCTCTCCTGCCTCACATGCTAATCAGGAAGCATGCTCAGTCTTTCTCTTTTAGATAACTGAGATACATAATTCTAAACAAAGAACATCCATCCTGCTTCGCTGGGTGACAAGTCAGAACTACTGATGGGTTCCCAAGATACTGCAAGCATAAACCAGAGGGAGAGGACAACACCAGCCGTACCATTACACTTCAGGCTGGCTTTGGGTCTGAAGTCAGTATTGTGTTAAGAGACAAAACAATCTGGCAGAAAATAAACCCCCTTGCATTCCAGCTGGTCCTCAGATTTAGAGGGGCTGGGTGCAGCCAGGCTTAGATTCAGAGTGATGCCAGAATCATTTTGCCAGAACCATTTGATGCCACAATCAATTTACCACTATCAGTCTGGTCACATTCAATACATGGAATGATCATGATTCTGGATGCACTAATAGCACACTGCACCTTCAGCCTAATCGTGCTCATGAACTAAAACAGCCACACTGAAAGGATTTGGTCGCGTTCAATGAGAAAACTATTACAATTAGCTACTCAAACAGTGCAGTTTATTGAAGCAACAGATACAGGTTCTTATGGATTACCGATGATAAATACACTGCAAAAAGCACGTGCAAATAATAGTGTTGTGAATTGTATAAACGGTGACAAAGTTATGAATAACACAGTCTGGCTTCAAAAGATAAAAGTAGAAAGTGACTCTGTATAGAGATTCCTAATTTTCCCAGGGAAGCACTTGATACAGTGCAAGTCTTACGCAAAGGCATCCCTATGGGGGGGAAGAAAGGTCCAGTCCATCAACCGGTATCAGGAGTCAGGGGTAATCTGCTGATGGAATCTTCTTTGACTTGTCCATGATGATGTCCTCCTGATATTCCCCCATCCTTGGGCCATTTTTATACTATTTTTCAGTGACTCTACCCATACATACCTTTATTATTATTGGTGTAAAATTCTCTCACTTCACTTTTAAAGGTATATACCAAAAAGAATTCAAACAGCATGCTTAAGAAGGGGTGGTCTCACCTTGGAGGCGGGTAGCATTGGAGATGGAGGTGTGGTTTTGTATTAAAATGTATTAAAATGATGCAAAGTTCACACAAAGGACAACATTTTGTTCAAAGATTAACAGCCAACCTGACTGTTGGCTCAGGGTAGCAGGCGTGCAGCTTACCAGTCCTTACCAGTTTTTAATACCACCTAGTTCCCATCTCTGCTTGTGTTATGACAGAGCTTGGCAGAATCTCCGCTCCACCCCATCCTCTGTCAAGCAATGTTGCCATGGGAACTGCCGTAGAGTGAATTCCTTGCACACCAGGTGCAGTCGCACCTTACCCTGAAAGTCTGTTTAATTTTATACCTTTCCGTTATGTATGAACAATGCTACATTTTCAAATATAAGTTTAATTTCTAAATCATGTTCAGTAATTATTCCATAGTTGGTTTAGCAGGGCTTCAAAGTCAGCTGCTTGCTCCTACCACCAGCTGTCTACCACCCTTTTCACTGTGTCAGTAACCTCTTTGGAGATGTACTTTGCACCAGGTCACAGAACTTAACAGTTTGAATTATAACTTTTCAGGCAGGGAAATAGGTTGCTTGTTGTGTTTTTTAACTCCCACATCTTCAATGACCTGATTAACAGTGCAGCTCCACACACCTTTGTACTGATTCACTGAGAAGGGATAAATTGCATTTGTGAGGGAGAAGCAGCAGGAGGAATATACACCTTGAGGGTCAGGATCCGTTGCTGAGAAAACAGTATCTAGAAGGACTGCTTTGGGTTACCTGCTGTGGGGCTGGCTGCTTGTGGGAGCACTGAGAGAAGCTGTGTCAGGTGAGGTTTCGAATTCTTGAAGAGCTCTGTGCCTGGCTCGCCATGCCAGCCCTGCACGTGGGTCTGGTCACCAGCAACTCTTGTTTTCCTAACAACTGTTACCACGGCACTGTCACACAGACAACATTAGTCATCCTGGCTGGAAAAGATGTTATACAAAGGTTCACACTGCCATCAGTCACCTCCTGTGGGGGAGTGCAGCAGCTGATCTCCATGAAGACATCTTTACAGGACTGGATTGATGAGGGTGGAGTCTCTTCCAAGAGCTTGTAAGGCACAAGGTCCATGTTCAGCTGAACTGGCTGCTGGTACTAAGTATGAAGCCCATTCCTTCACTGGTAGCTGTAACAGTAGTGTGTTCATTTAAAATATGAAATGGCAAGAGCTTAAGCCACAAAGAGCTGTTAGAAGCATTTCTATTGATAAGGAACCACTCCCCCCATCCCTTGGCATTAAAACTTGAAATCACAAACAAAATTCAACAGCTTCTGCCATGCACTTTTGGAGGGACATGCCACAAGTAGCACTGTACAGAGAGGCATTTTTGCAGAGCAAAGATAGGCGGCCATCAGAGCAGCTCTAGAGCATGTAATCTATGGGAGCTGCTACACTTGACAGGTTTAACTGGCCCAGGCACAACACCCCTGGAGTTGTCAGCATTTCTTGCACAGTAGCCATCACCTCCTGGCAACTGTGAACTGACAATGTCTTCTTCCCCACCTGGAAAAAAGATGAGGCATAGAACTAGAAGGCTCCTCTTTATGCCTTCCCGTAACATTATCTATGCATGGGATTGTCCCTCCTCACATGCTGGGGTCAGTCCCTCCTTCTGACAATAAAGAGCCAAAAAAGGCAGTGGGAAACCTATGCATACAAGCCCAAACTCGTATCCTTTCTAAAACTGTTTTAATCTGCTGTGGCTGGGAGACAGCGATGACACTGAATATTTTCAAGTACATTAAGCCAAAGACATGTGTGACTTAATACTTCTGGACCCAAGCCTAGTCAACATGTGTGAATTGCTCCAGTGTCTGGCTATTTGGTGCCTAGAACATCACTCCTCCATGTTTAACTGTACCTTCAGACCTCTTTCAGTCACAAAATGGGTGGATCTGGCTTCAATTCAGTCCAGAGGCAGGGATAAAAATAAGATGGCTTGGAGACCTCCTCTCAGACACCTTGCCCACCTAACGCTCTAACTGAGCTAAGAGTCCAGTTTCTTATCCAAAAGCCTTTTGCTTAGATTCAGCTTTATAGCTTCTGAGTGGAATGAATGAATGAACAACCACCCTTTGTCAAATGTTGCCACTTAAAGGCTAAGTAAATACTTTATTGGGACTCCTTTACACATGAAGCTTTTCCTGATCAAGTCCATGTGTGGATACTTTTGCTCTGAATAAGGAATATCAATGTGCAGTTACTTCAGAGCAGCCATTGCACTTTTAGATTCATTGCCTCCCCCAACTCACATTAACTTTGAAGTGCTCTTAAAACTCACCTATTTTAAGAGCTTGTTTACCTGCCAATGTAACATAGAAAATTGAAGATAGAATGAGCGCTCTTCATGTTAGTTAAGAAGGGATGAGAATAGCTGTTGTGTTTTTAAATTTACACCCCAGCTTGTTTCACAACATTTCATTTATACAGGCAACCTTTGACCTTTTTTTTTATTCTGTCACCCAAAAATGCTTAGCTTCGGTAAGGAGAACCCTCTCCATTCCACACTTTCCATGATGACATGAGATAAGGAATGTTCATTGGACAGATACGACTATTTGTTGTGGTTTAAGCCCAGCCGGTAACTCAGAACCACGCAGCCACTTGCTTACTCCCCCCCTTCCTCCCCCACCCTCTCCCAGAGCGATGGGGAGGAGAACTGAGAGAATGTAACTACCATGGGTTGAGATAAGAGCAGTCCAGTAACTAAGGTATAACACAAACCACTGCTGCTGCCACCAATAATAATAATGATAAGGGAAATAACAAGGGGAGAGAATACAACCGCTCACCACCAGACAACTGATACCCAGCCCGACCCGAGCAGCAAACTAACCCTTCCATGTAACTGCCCCCAGTTTATATATACTGGGCATGATGTACGGAGGTATGGAATACCCCTTTGGCTAGTTTGGGTTAGGTGTCCTGTCTTTGCTTCCTCCCAGGTGTTATAAACAAACGACTGAAACCCAATTTAAAAAAAAAGCAATTTTAATTAGGCTAAGAAGCAATAAGCAAAACAGTGCTGGGTGCGCGTGCAGAGCCTCCCCTAGCTCCATCACAACACACACCGAATTTTTCAAAAGCCCCGCCTTTTATACCCGCATTTAGACCAATCTCCTTTCGCCACGTTGTCTTCCTGCTTTTCTTCCGTTTGGCCATCCGAGTCACCGAGTTCTGTCATTGGTCCTTTGACAGTTGCACGGATCTTCTCAAAATTTTGCAGAGTCACCTTCCGGCAGGGAGGCGGCGGCTACCTCCGCTCCGGGCTGCGCCGCATTGGCACTAGGCGGGCTTTCGGGGAAGCAGCAGAAGCAGCGGCTACAGAAACAAACTAACACACTTGTCTATGTTTTACCCTTACATATTTGCAATTCAATTCCAACATTCCTCACAGTTATCACA
>WYDI02012952.1:0-51848 GCA_009867235.2 Psittacus erithacus | reverse complement strand
GCAGTTTGTGTTATACCTTAGTTACTGGACTGTTCTTATCTCAACCCGTGGGAGTTGCATTCTTTCGATTCTCCTCCGCATCCCTCCGGGATTGGGGAGGGGGGAAGGACAGGTTGTGGGGGCAAAACAAGCAGGCTACATGCTTTGTCTAATTTACAACTAAGCTTAAACTACGACATAGGCTGAGGATGCTCATGTGCAGCTCCTGTATGGAGCTGCACATGGGAGATGTGCAGCTGCATACAGGTACCAAGGGGAGGGATCTCCACGCCTGGGGGTTTGCAGTAGGAAGCCACAGTAGGTCTGACGTTTTGTTGGTTATATCCTGCTCTCAGCAGCAGGTCACACTGGGGATGTCCCTGCCAGCAGTGCTCAGAGGATGCTCAAATGCCACCATATATCCAGTGCTGGAACAGCACCTGGGGACAGCATGTGCCTGCTTAGCACCAGGGAAATAATGCCTGCTTACCCATCACTGTTGGGCACACAAACTTCCCTCTGCTGCTGCTTCACCCTTTGAGGTCACCCATTACTCCGGCCAATTTGGCTTCACTCAATGGCCCTCTGCCCTGACCTGCAGCTGGGGGATTGGGTCAAGTTTAGGATGGCAGTGGGAATGGGCTCCAAAGAGGATGCTGCTGGTCTGAGAAGGCCCTAGGGAGAGATGTGCTGTGTCCCAGTGCTGGATCTGGGTACAGGTCCCTCCCTTGTTTCCAACATGTAAGCCTCTTTCACTGCAGTTTCCCTGCAGAAACATTCCCTTTCCTTTGTGCTTGCATTGAACAAAAAAGGAAAGGAAGAAAAAAAGAGCAGAACTGATAAACTCCGTTTACCCACCCAGATAACATTGGCTCCATACAGATGGCTGGTGTGGGCTGTGCCGGAGCTGGTGCATTCTGTGCTGCCCTGAGCTGGGCAGTGACATCTCGGCCTTGCTGCTCCCCTCTGGACACGCTGCAGCATTCACTGATGCCACGTGTGTGAGCCAGGGCTGATAGCAGAAGGTGAATGTACCCTTGGTGCTACTTTGGCCACACAGAAATACATCCCACCACTGCAGGCTGACCCAGGGCATGAGGCACCGGATTCCACCTAAATTTTGGCATTTCCCCCTGGCTGTGCCAGGACCTGGGTTCAGACTGAAACAGGGGAGATTTAGGTTGGATATAAGTAAGAAGTTCTTCCCTGTAAAGGTGCTGAGGCGCTGGCACAGGGTGCCCAGAGAAGCTGTGGCTGCCCCATCCCTGGCAGTGTTCAAGGCCAGGTTGGACGGGGTTTGGAGCAAGCTGCTCTAGTGGAAGGTGCCCCTCCCCATGGCAGGAAGCTGGAACTGGATGAGCTTTAAGGTCCCTTCCAATACAAACCATTCTATGATTCTCTGCTCAGTGTTTGAGGCTGAGCCCTTCCACTGAGCTCTGTGACTCAGAGCACCCACAGGGATCCCACACCCCACACAGTGCCAGCACCCCCAGCACCCAGGCATGTCCTCAAGGATGTGGCTGCTGGACGGCAGGATCCCAGCTATGGGATATCTGAGCCCCTAGGTTCTGGTTGAAGACGGCACTAGGTTTGTGTTCTGTGGAGGGACAGCAAAGCCCCTTCCCTGCTGCCTGCTGCTGGGGAGGTGCTGGGCTCTGTGGAATTTATTTGGAAGCTGACACCAGGGGCTATACCCCGTTTCGGTCGCTGAAAATCGGGGGTGATGGAAACCCACCTCCAGTGCCTGGCTCGGTCAGTGGATGCTGCGTGTTGGCACAAGGTGGCAGCCCAGCCCAGCTTATCTTCAGCAGGGCCATGACCGGCGCCTCTTCTGGGGCAGCTGGGCTTGGGAACCCCTGTCCTCCCTACCGTGCTGGCTGCCCTCTGCTATGGGTCAGTGGTACCCAGCTGCAAGCCCCACTGCAGGAGACAGCCCCACTGGGCATGGCAAGCAGAGAGGACACCACCTTGGGTCAGCTGGGCAGTGGCCATGGTGGCACAGATCCCTGTGTCCAGAGGATGCCCCTGTGTCCCTGCGTCCTTATGTCCCATGCCAGCTCTGGGAAGCCTTGCAGAATGTGTCCACTGTAAGCACGCACCCGGCAGTGACCCAGACCAGTGTCTGTCTCGTTCTGGATTTGACATGGTCAAAACTGTGTAGATGAGGCCATCAGTGACATGGTTTAGTGGTGGCCTTGGCAACCTGGGGTAATGGCTGGAGCTGATAGTCTTAAAGGTCTTGTCCAACCTGGTTGATTCTGTGATTCTGTACTCCTGGAGGAGGGCGGCAGGGGCTGCACCCGTATCACTCAGGCTACCCCTGAGCTCAGATGTGTGGCAGTGAGGACCCTAAGGCATGGGAGAGCCCTGCCCATGGCACTCACAGGTTGCATCTTATCTGTCTTGGCTCTGCAGCACCTTCTCTCTGTTAGTGGATGTGGGGACAAGGGACATGCTGGTGGGCTCCAGTCCCACGGCTCCTGGACTAGAGAGCTTGGGATGAGGCCACAAAAGGTACATGGTTGCTACCAGGACCTTCTTTCAGGGCCTTTCTGAGCGTGAATGAGAAGTGTAGGCATGGGGAAAATGAGCCAGCACAGCAATAGGGAGTGACTGGCTCTTTTCTTCCCTCATGGGGAGCAGGGACGCCCTGAAGACTGCGATAACCAGCCCAAGGTGGGGGTTTTAGGAGGCATTAAAAGTGCTAATAGGCATTTCACCCTGATGTGGCCATGCACCTTCATCAAAGGGATGGAGAGAGATGTTTTTACAAAGTCATGATGCTGTGGGGGCTCAAGTTCTTTGACATCAAGTCTCACTTCTTGGGGTTCAGCGTACTCCTGCATCCTGTTGTTTCGCTCTGTGTGTTGCGTGCTGAAGGCTGGTTTGTGCCTGAGATTCCTTGTGGATATGTTCAATGGTACAGCCGTGAGGAGGCACGGCAGGCTCCCATTTCTTCTCTCCACCCATCCACGCATGCTCTGCAGGCACATTTTTGTAAGAACAAGAAAAGCTGTGAAGCTCCTGCCATGGGATAATTCAGTAGATATTTCTGATGGTGCCTGGCTCAGGCTTGGGGTTTACCTGTGTCCCCTGAGGTCTGTAGGAAACTACGGCAGAAAGATGCCTCACTGAACAGTTGATCTTCACCTCTGTGCACATTAAGCACATCTGCCTCTCTAGAAGCCAGGTCAGAAGGAGCTCATGAAAGCAGAAGGGCAGATCTGAAGGAGGGGGTGCACTAGCTGCCAGCATTGTCAGGCAGGGCTGGGCAGCATGAGCAAGCTGCCGCACTGCCAGTGTGTCTGTTGGCATCCAGAAATACCCTGTCTAAGCATCCACTCGCATACAACTGCTCTCTGTGCTCAGATGTACAAACACACACAGGGTCACAGCGTGGGCATCTCTGTGCTCAGGGGGCAGCAGGTAGTGGAGAGGACAAACCTTCCCACCCCAAATCACAGCTGCTTACAGCCTGTCACATCTGCTTGCATTGAGGTGGAACCCTCCCCAAAGCTTCACTGTACTGCTTGCAGGCAGGATGGGAGCTGCTGGCTGTGCCACTGGTTTGCTGGCCAGAGAAATGCCCACTCTGGCTATTGTTCCTGTCTTGGCATCTCCAACTCAAAGGGTTGTTTGGGAACAAACTGCTGTCATTGGGCCTCTTCAGCTCCTGTGCCTGGATCTGCTCCTCTCGCCTGCCCTTCATTTCAGTGAATGTACTCAATCCCTCACCAGGCTCTTGGGAGGATTGAGAATTAAAGGATGCAAAAATCCCTGCTAGCTGCCCACGTGGGGCTCGATGGATGAGCCTCGCCAGCTCAGCGCAAGCAAACCAGGTCATAGCCACGGGGAGGCAGGGGCCTCAGCCCCTGGCTGTCCCAGGGAAGCATTGTCCAGGATGCAGATCCCCAGTGCTGCACTGGAAAGGTGTCAGAGTGATTTAGGATCTGAGCAAAGTCTTCTTGTCTGTGGGCTTTGCACTGTGCTGGTGGAAGATGCTGGCAGTGAGACCAATGGATGGATGGGAAGTGGAGGATGGTTGAAGTGAATGGAAGTGCATGGGAAGTGTTTGGGGGCTCTCTGCAGCAATTTTCAACCCAGAGGATGTGCCTCTGTAGCTTTCACACTTTGGTCTGCAAAAAGAAAAGCCCCACTAGCAAAGCTGATTTGATTTTAGTTCAGAGGGGGAAAAAATACACCTCACATGTGACGTTGATAAATGTCACCTGCTGTTGTACCTTATGCCATTAAGTGAGTCCTTTGGCCACCATATCCATGCTGTACAAGCAGAAAGGCACAAGCAAGGTAGCTTTCATCAGCAGAGCTCTCCGGTGCGAGAGCCCAAGAGCAGGGTCAGGAAGAGATCACAGTTATTTCAAGTGCAGGTGACTGCACTGCAGTGGGAGCCACTTGGCTACTTTTGGGGTACATGTGCTATCTGGATATGTTCCACAGGGATGAGCTAATTCCAGAAGCTGGCTTCTCACCCTGACAGGGCTGGCTCTGGAGCTTCATCTCTGCTAGCTGCAGCTGGAATAAACACACAGGGGGGCACAGGGGTGCGTGTAGCTCTCATAAAAGTGCTGTTCTGCAGCCGTGCATCTACTTTGCTGAGAAATGGGTGAGGGAAGGAAAGAGGATAATGTTTGTGAATTAAAGTTCCCTTTCCTCCTCCATTACTAATCCCTATTCAGATTTAATCAGGCAAAGAGTGTATTTCAGTCCTTGCAGTCTGAGTTATTGCAGCAATAACCTGCTCCAGAGGGGCTGTCCTTCAGCTGCTGTTGTGCAAGCTCACAATAGAAAGACAAACCTGTTTCTGAGGGGTTGTGATCTGAAACACAGCAGCACATACAGACAACACCAAGGGACCCCGGGGAAAAAAAAGTACATTGGGGGCATCCAACTTAGTTTTAACGTGTACCTGAGGGTGAAAGGAAATGTTCCCAAGAAGTGTTTCCATGGATTATAAAGTGGGAAGAGCTCAGAGAAAGACACTCATGCTGTGGACATCTGTATTTGCCCATCTACATCCTGACCCAGAGAGAATCTCACAGAAAGCCCAGGGGATGCCTACTCTAAGGACACTCTGAGAGAATGACCAGCGAGGACACAGAATCTGAAGGAAAATGGGTTCTCCAGGAAAAAACATGTTCAGTGGTCCAGTGGTGACAAATCAGGGAGGACAAAGCATATGCTCTCCCTCTAACACTGCAGCAGGACAGCAGCAGGACTAAGAAGGAGCTAGAAGATGTCCTTGGGAGCTTTGCAAGAGAGGACGGCAGTAGAACAGGCTTGCACAAACTCACTGTCAGGGGAGAGTGATCACTCCTGCTTTTGCTTCGTGTCCAAGGTACTGGCACAACCCATCCCTGCCTGTGCAGCTGTATGGACACACAAAACGTAGAAATGATGAGGCTGAGAATATTCAGCACTGGTGGCCTCGGAGGAAGGAGCAAGGATGAGTTTTGAGAAACCCCTGTGTGAAAAGGGAAAGTTCCTTTGTCTTGGTTTGCTTCAGTGAGGGAGCTGAGCTGCCTCCTGGGCTTTTGGCAGAGACTCCAATGTGCAACTGCCTTTTCCTTGCTGGGAAGGGCTCCTGGTCCATGGCTGATGGTCCAACCTAAAGTGCTAGAATAGCTCTGCTCTTCCTCCCAGGAATCTGAGAGGGTACAGATGCTACCTCCTCCATCCTCATATGCAGATGAAACTCAGTTCCTAAGGGGCATTCGTGTTGCTTTCACAGCATCCTTTAGTGACAGATTTTGGGCTCTAGGAACTCACTCTATCAGCACTAAATTGGCGAGGCCACAGGGAGGAACTTCCCCTAAATAACACCAAAACTGGGGAGTTTTCTGGTAAAACCTCAGATTAGAAGTAACCCTGAAAAAACACATTAGGTTTGACCTAAAGGGTTCCTTGGTACTTCCAGACTCTGCTCTAAAACCTCCAGATCCTGCAGAGAAAGATGCACTTTATCGCTGCTGGATGCTGTCTTAGCAGATCTTTGCACACAAAAGCAGGGCTTGGGCTGCTTGGTAGTTCCACAGGAGACCCCTAGAGAAACTTGGCTGCTTCATGGGAAGATGGATTCACATAGAGATGCTTTTCTTCCACATCTGTGTTGCCTCTGTAGGGGGCTCTGGTGCCAGAATATCTGTCTTTTCACAGTCAAGCTTGGCATGGATGCTGCAGGCTGTAATTCTCAGGAATTGGGCTTTTCCCTGAGGATGTGTCAGCCAAGGTTGGCTGTAAGGAGCTTCTGCATTCTTCTGTATGCAGAAGACAGCATCAGTGCCACCAGATGGGAGCAGGAGATGATAGCTGGCTGCATAACAGCCACAGACTAGAGAGGAATTGCTGGGCTGGAGAAGAGAGAGATGATGGATAAAAGGTCTT
This sequence comes from Psittacus erithacus, assembly GCA_009867235.2. Lineage (NCBI taxonomy): Eukaryota > Metazoa > Chordata > Aves > Psittaciformes > Psittacidae > Psittacus > Psittacus erithacus. The sequence goes on along the minus strand of WYDI02012952.1, from coordinate 45,467 downwards.
GTGATAGAAGTAAAAATCTTTCTACCTGGTATCTTTCTAAGCCATCATCATTTTTGTACATATACAAATACCCCACAGGACATAAATGGATAGCAATTAAAGATCAAAAGACAGGGGAAAATTATGGAATTTGCCTAAAATTTCCTGCATTTTGGATGCTGACTTCTTCTAGACTTGTGCAGTTGCCAGTACTCAACATTTTTCCAAGCAAAGTATTCTATGTTAATGTGTGTAGCTCTCAACATGAAAGCAAACTGCATCTGGAAGCAAACTACTTGTAATGAGTGCCATTAAGAATTTCAATCTGCAAACCACAAAATGATCCCCAGCACATGTAAATGACTCTGCCAATCTGTTTCTTTCCTACCCACTAAGCATAACAATGACACTAGGTTTCTTTTCCCAGTTGAGGGTCTTACTGCTCACACCTCAGCTTTAGGAGCAGGTTGCATCAGCATTTCCTCTAATGACAGGAGGACCTCTGACTACCATGGGCGATATCCAAGGTACATGGGAAATATCCATCCTAGAGTCAGGCCATGTACAGTGGAGCCATTCCCTGAGCTCTGATAGCATTTAGTTTCCCATTGGCAAGGGAAACAGCCTTGCTAATGACTAGAAAGCCCCACAGCACCAAACAATTCAGAGCCAGGCTCCACAGGGAAAGGGAATGGCATATACAAACAGCTACCTCATCATGGTCTAATTGCCCAGATGGAGTTTGGCCAGGATGCTGGGACCAAGAGCAGTACTCTAGGGATAAGGTTGTAGGGTCTCCAGTGAGTGCATGCACTTGGGATCTTGGCTTTATAACAGTGAGTGGCAAGTGTGAAGGAATAGAAAGCATGCCTGGTACTGGCCAAAAATGCTCTGGGCTAAGCAAATGGTATTGCAGGTAAATTGCTTCTTCATGACTGCTTATTTCTAGAAATTAGGCAGCCACTTCTGCCTCCTGTTAGATCTTAGACACCCCAACTATTAATTGGCTGGGTAAGTTTTGGTCAATAATGGACCCCAACCTAACCTTCTGATGACTATCCCTGTCATGATCCTATCAGCTCATATAGATGGATGTTGCTAGAGGCTGTATGATTTCAGTGCTCATATGTGAGAAACTGCACAAACGAGAATAGGGAATTGCATGCCAGAGGACCAGGAAAGTTCATTTCCCATAGAGCATGGGAGGCTAGACCTGAGCTGCTCTCCAGTCCCCTGTACACCACCCGGCTTTCCTGATCTCAGTGTCATTATTCTGTCAGTGCATTTATCTCCAGGGTTGTTGTTTTGATTTTGTGTCCCTTTCCTCAGTAAGGATCACCATTTACTTGCTTGAGACAAGATGTGTCAAACTCATGCCAGCACCAGTCATGAGTTGGTTGTAGGCCCTGCTCTGGTTGTAGATTCTGACAGTTGCCTCATCTAAGCCCTTCTCAGGCAGATGGGAACAGAGGAGAAAGAAAAGCAGGGAGGGAAATGACAGCCCCAAGGTAATGTGGGTGCTGTTCAGGGTGGAGGTGGGTGCTGGAGGCACTGGTGGTTCCTGAGCGTTCCCTTTGGGTGGGTTTGAGCAAGTGTCCCAGGCATATCATGGCATCTTGCAAAGGGTACTGGGCATTATGATGAAGCTTAGGACTGTCTGCCCCACTGCCCCACAGTTACAATCTAGTAGCCAGGGACTTTACCCCTCAGCTTTTACAGCTTGCTGCCAAAGCAAACCTCAACCATGGCAGGATCCTTGCAGACCCCTTATCACAGCCCCAGTGTTTAAACAACCATATCTGTGCCAGGCTATTTCTCTAAAACCTTTGCTGATTTTCCTAAGCAACTTTATGTAAACAGCTGGGTTGGATTTCCATTAGTACAGAGCAAAGGCTTACTGCCCTTTTCTGTTGTTTTGTGATAGAAAAGAAATTTGGAAGAGATGTTTTTTCCTCCTTTTTAAAAATTTTAGTCCTCAGCTCTAAGAAGAGGCTCAAAGGGCTCATAAGTTATGTCTGTTCTGATTGCAACATCAAATGCTAATACCCAGCCTAGAAACAGAAGAAATCTGGGATTTTTAGCCACAGTTTTGAATTTTGCTTTTGTATTTCCTTTTTAGCCACTAATTTAATTCAGAGATGTATCAAACAGTATTGACAAATAGTCCCTAAGTGATACTCATCCTGTTCTAACAGATGCTACTCCAGGCTTTCCTGGGGAAGATTTCAAGAGGATCCTCTATTTTTGTTATTCTTTCAAAACCCACCTCTCAGACCTACCAGCAGGGATGCAAGGTGAAGTTCAGCAGCATGGTAATGAAGAGTTATGGTCCATAAAACCAACAGCTTTCAGGCTGCAAAGCTACATCTTCTGTGGCTTATCTTCACCTGCAGCTGGCTCTGTTATTAAGGAAACCATGCCCCGCAGCTGCCAGGCTGTGCATTATGGACACAAATAAGTAAAATCTAGAGAGTCTTTAATTCTTATTTTTGTTGTTTAAAAACAGGGATTTGGGGGAGAAATGGGAAAAATTACAGTTTGGACAATGCGATGCTTCCTACTTACTAGTTATTCATTGTCTTAAACTGCAACAATCAGCAGCACAGTGGTAGACATTGCACAGGCATTTAATGAAACGGATGAGCTTCTCTTATCTTGGCATTTTAAATTATTTTGAAAGGGATTTTTCTAAATCCTTTGGGAAAGGAGACAAGAAAGAGTCAGAATGAGAACCAGAGAGACTCATGGGCGAGTTGAGGAGGGCGGAATTGCTAAATACTTGCCTTTGCACACCCCTCTGAGAAGGCCAGTGGCAGAAAGTGTTCACAACAGGGCTTTTATTCTGCTATCGCAGCTTTGAAAGCTTGATGTGTATGCCTGGGGGATGGTGAGCCTGCCTTCCTGCCTGCTTTCCCCCTGTTCTTCACGTAGCAGGAAGGCATGGTACACATGCATGTCGCTGGGACACTGGCTCCTATGGAACAACTTAGCTGGAAGGTTAAACAGCCTGTTTGCATAGGAAATATCAGTCACTCAGCCACTTCTAGAGGTCTGGAGGCTCTGTTAAACTGTGCGAGGTTGGCCTTTTCCTGCAATGGACTTTTTATTCCTCCAGAAGGTAATTTTATGAGAGCACTATAAAAATCCTCCGACAAAACCCTATGTTACTCATAAATACGGTCAAACACCTCACTGAGTTATTTTTTGTTTTAATGTAGAAGTTCCCCTTCTCTCCCTGCTGCTCTCAGATCACAGATAGTCTATGATACAAAATCACACTAATGGGGAGAAGCTTTGGCAGCAGCTCCATAGCAAACTGAGAGGGATCCAGTATGCCCAAGGGGTATCATGGTTTCCCTTAGGCCCGCGATGCTCTTTGCTAGAAGTTGACTCACTCTGTGACTATTGACTCTGTTCTTGTGATGGTGAAGCAGGCCAAGCAGGTAGGAGAGTCCTCTGCGGTCTCACAGTGCTTCTTCCTCAGAGCCCATTGCTCAGGCTGTATTTGCCAACAACTTTAACTTTGACAAATAGCTCCTCTTTTATCTCTGACAAATGTTTCTCTTCAATGAATAAAAACTACAAAAACAAGAGAAAAGCTATCCCCCTAGGCTTCTCTATTGAAGAACAACCTCCTGCACTCCTCAAATGTCTTTTAATGTGAACAGAACAAAAACTAAACACAGCTGTAAGGCAGGAAACAAGCCTGGCTGGGGTGAGGGGTTTTGAACCATGCCAAGTTAAAAGTGATTCCTCTTGGAAAGGCAGAATACTAGATTTCTTTAAAATAAAATAGCTATTCCCTCCATTCATGATAAGGAAGCCATGGCTCAATTTAAATACAATTCCAATCAAAGTATGGAATAGCAGAATTGGTGTCACTTATTCCTATAAATCAGAAGGTGACCATTTCCCAGGACTGCATAGATCTGTGTAGCTAATCTGAGGCATCAATGTCAGGAAATGCTGGCCTGATCCTGATGCAACCTGCTGTGCACAGTATGTGCCATCTGCATTTGAGATGTGTTAAACAGTAAGAGCTACAAATGGAAATCATACAGAGACAGTGATCTCTGGGCTGTTTGAAAAATATGCTTTTTTTTTTTAAGTCTGCCAAAGTAAAATTACTGAGGGGATGGGGTTGCTGTCTCATGGCTAAATATTTGGAAGACAGAAACATTATTTTAGCTGAAAGTGAAACTGGCAGGAGGACGAAGAACATGAGTATATTGGAGACAGACAGTGATTGCTGAGGGGTGTCTGTAAAGTACCAGAGCAAGCCCCTAGCTGCTTGTGAAAGAAACAGGGCTGGGGAGAAGGGAGCAGTGGGACTGTAGGGACAGAGCTTCTGACCTCAGAGTTCTCTTCAGTCCTGTGTGCCCATGTCCCAAGCTCCTGACTGCCTGACAGCAGGCATGGGGATAGTTAAGGGCAGAATGTAGTCAAGAATAAATATTGCTCAAAGGACAGTATTTCTGCTGATCAGAAAGACCACTTTTCAGCCTAAGGCAGAGGCTTTCACAGCACCTGAAAATCCTTCAGCTCATGGATATGTTATGGCATCTGCTTTTGCAGGAGCAGCAATACTGTGAGTGTCCATGCTGGCCAAGTGAGGGATCACCAGCAGACAGCACCACTCCTAGCATCTCCCTGGGATCACACCCCAGGGGAATAACCCCTGTGTGGTCTATCACAAACCCTGTGTTGCCAGCTTTGCTGCTCACTGCTTGGACAGATAGAGACCGCACGCCGCATGAGCATAGCCTGCAGTGCAATCCCACTGTGTTGCTCAAGGACAAAGTGCCTCAATAGGAACGAGAAATGCTGTATTTGCGACGCTAGGGATAATCGCATGAGAAATGGGTTCAGCTCTATCAACTCTGGCATGGAGCAGTTGAAAGACTTCTCTGCAGAGCTGCTGTAATTGAAAGGTCAGTTCCCATGGAAGCTGTCCTCTTATGCAGTGGGTTTTTTCCCTGAGATGAAAGGATGCTTCTCGCCTCTCCCGCCTTTTGAACATGGATTTGTAATCTGAAAGATAGCAAATCCCTTTGTGCTGTTTTAAATAGTTATGAGGTGACAGTGTCCAAGCATCTCATCATCACTGATGTATTTATGATCAGGTTACCTCTTACCTTTAATACCTCCTTCCTTGAAGAATTACCACAACCTCCATTCTGTGGATGGAGAAATAAGGCCCAAAGACTAAACCCTACCCAAGTGCCCATGCTGTGTAGGGAGGAAAGCTGAACGGCTGCACAGAGTTCCTGAGTACTCAGAAAGGAAAGGACTCAGCACAGAGGCTTCAGTGGCATGGTGGCAGGTTGAACAGGACAGTTGCAGATTCTCTGATTCAAAAGCCAATTAAAATTAAGGCACCTTCAGTAAAATTAATGCCTTCAGTCGGCAGAGCACTGTCACTTCCAGGTGTCACCAGCTTTTAGGAAAAGCCAAGATTGGGACATTGGAAAGAAGATGCCCCAAGATGCAGCCCAAAGTTTTTGTGGCTGTTCAGTGGGAGCTGCTGCCCCTCACTGCCCTCTTCATCTATCCATTCCTGGACCTTTAAAATTTCACAGGGATCATGCTGTTTGAGCATTTTTGAGTGCTAAAACCAACATTCTGGTTTATGTGTAACTGAGGGGATTGGAGGCCGCTTTCCCTGCGAGTTTTGGTGCATGTACACGGTGTTCTTCAGGTAGTGCATTGATTATCCGCTGTGATATTCTCCAGAGGTAGCTGCATTTCAGGATGATATTGAAATATCTCCCACACATTAGATACCATGCAGTGTTGTGAAAAAGATCCTGTGATCCTCTGACTGCTTTGTAAATGTTACATTTTATTAGCAAGCAAATAGACCAGAAATGCCAGTGAAAGCCATTCCAGTAGCCTGTTATCTTTACAGCCAAATCTGAGGGCTGTTTCTCAATATCAGAATATCAATCAACTTAGTCTACATCCAGCACTCAATTCCTGCCAAATGTCATAGGGTAAATTAAAAGCTTTTTTTCCTTATCTTTAGAGCTTAGCCCCAAAAACAAGGTCTGAGATGATTTTTTTTTTTGTCAGTTGCATAACAGGAAAATAGTTTAACAGATCTAAACCCTTTGATTTAAAAAAAAGCCCATGTGGATTTGCTACATGTCAAGTTTCAGCTTGAGCCATTCTCCAGCAGCAGAAATACAGACCTCAGAAAAGGCAGAAGAACAAGAAGAGAAGAAGAAAACACTTTTTACTTAGACTCCAAATATAGCTACAGTATTGCTCTTTGAGTAGGGAAACTACAGCAAATAGGCAGGAATAAAACAGCTGGCAAGCTGCAGTGAGTGGAGGATCACCCATTTACTACTTGCCTATCCAACAGCAGGTGAACCGAGACCAACGGCTGGGGTCTGGGTAGCCAGGGAAAAATTAACTCTTGCTCTGCAGAGAGGGAAAACTGGATATCCCTCTGTAGCTGGCAGCAATTCTCTCTTTTTGAGTTTGCAGAGTTCTCTGTTCAGAAGGGCATATAGTCCCAGTGTATGGAGGTTACTCTAGTGTATTCACTGCACTGTATTTTTCCTCTTTAATTCAGTAAAATTCTCCGTTAGAAAAAAAACCCAAACACTGCTGACAGAGTGTGCTGCCTGTGCTTCCAGAGCATGCTGTCAGCTGCAGAATTCAGATCACATCTGCTACAACAGGATTTGGGGCTTTGCTTGTAGTTAAGTATTTGTGGACCTCGCGTTCCCTTTTGTGGATTTATAGGAACGGATCTGGAAAGATCATTCATATTTAAGAGGTTGAGGACAGCACAGGAAGTGGTGTTAAGCATTTTTCTTCTTTCTATTGCAGTGTTTTTATCACTAAACTATTTTCATATTTATGACAACAGAGAAAGAACTAGAAAAAAAAACAGAGAAAGATTATTTTGGGGAATGCCACTTCAGCTGGGAAAAAACATAAGGAAGTTGATTTCAAGGCACAAGCATAATTTAGAAGAGGGCAATTCTACCTTGAGAAAGTTCCTCAGTAGTGGCATGGTAATTATTCCAGGCTACCTGAAGTGGAAAGGAGAGGAGGGAGAGACAGACACACAAGTATCAACTGTATATGGAGTCAGGAGTTACACAAATAATCTCTTTTGATTTGATAAACGCTTGCATCTAATTAGACCTCATAACTGCAGGGAATTCATAACATCTATGATAATCCCTACTTTCACAGTAACTGCTGGTAGTAAGATACTTCGTGCTAGCTACAAGATGCTTACTTGATTGCTACGCTTGCTAATAGCACGTTACTATGATCTTAAAATGCATATGACATCATCTGCCCTTGATGAGATAATTTCTGTATCCTGATAGCATTTATAAGCTGTGGGCAAGATAGGGACTTGCTGTACCAGGTGCTGTGTGATGCAGTAGGTGAAAATCATGTCCTCAAAGGCTTTAATTTTTAGATTGGGATGGGCAGAGCTATGGGGCCTGGCAAAGGGAGGGGAGCAGTCACAAAGGGATTGTGTGGCTACAGCAGAGATTAGCTCATGCATAGTTGAGGAGCTTTTGTCTGCAACAAGACTGCAAAGGAAGATGGGAAAGGAAAGGCATCAGAACAGCTCAGGAATACCTGAGCAGATCTTTTGCTGATGAAAAACTCTGAGGCTTTTGGGATCTGGTACCCTACCCTAGGACACATGTGAGATAAATAGTGAAGGACTTTTTAGAGCAAAACACTAATGTCCCCTCAAGTTAACTGAAATCCAGTGTTGTGCCCAGCTCACAGGTAGGGCAAGCTTTGTTGATATGCAGCCAAAACACAGAGGTCGGTGTGCCAGAGCCCTTACAGCCCGCCACTGTTACACCTGAAGAGTATGAAGAAGCAAACCAGAGCTTTTGCGGAGTTTAGTAGAATTTCAGCAGCACTGAAGCCAGTTCAGGGGCAAGAAGAGGAGATTCCCTCCCTGCCTGCCCCAGTGTTGGCACTCGCAGCTCTCTGCACTGACAGTTCCCATTCACACTGCTAAGTGGAACTGTTCCCAGTCCCTCGAGACTGGCTCTGTTAACACTTTTAGCACACAGTCTGCCTGTTTGTTTGCAGGAACATCATGGTTTGTCCTTTCAGGTCGTTCCTCTTGGTATATCAGAGGAGCTGTATGTGTATTTTTGACACATTTCCTTGACTGATACACTTCTGTGAAGCAAACATAACGGCGCTAAAACATGCTGTGGTGGACAGGGCAGAAATCAAATCTCTCCTGTCTATGCCTGAGTTTTGGCAAGGTTGGTTATGTCTTTGAAACTCCTAGTAAGGAGTACTCTCTATGTAGACTTTTGAGTTATTCTAAACATTAATACAATAACAATCACATTATATCATAGAATCACAGACTGGTTTGGGTTGGAAGGGACCTTAAAGCTCATCCAGTTCCAACCCCTGCCATGGGCAGGAATGCCTTCCACTAGAGCAGGTTGTTCCAAGCCCCATCCAATCTGGCCTTGAACACCGGCAAGGATGGGGCCACCCCATACGAATTCCCATCCCCATAAGAAGCTCAGGTGATGCACAGCAACAGTCACTCATATACCCCCATGGTAGCAAAAGCCATAAGCCTTCAGGGGAGACCTTACCACCATGTTTCAGTATTTAAAGGGTGCCTGCAAAGATGGAGACTCCCTTTTTAGAAGGAGTCAGGTGGAAAGGATGGTGGATAATGGGCACACATTACTCCTGGGGAGATTCCAGCTGGACATGAGGAAAAGTTTTCACAATGAGAACAATCAACAATTGGAATAACCTTCCCAGGGAAGTGGTGAATTCCCCAGCAGTGGTCTCTTCACGTTCTGCTGTACACGGTGCTGGGACATCAAAGCTTGTGCTTTGCCTGGAAAGGTTGCACCAGATGATCCTCAAGGTGCCTTCCAGCCTGGTACTCCCATGGCAGGGGTTTGGAATTAGATGATCTTTAAGGTCTCTTCCAACCTGTTCTGTAATTCTATGATAAACCAGAGCCTGACTCAGGGTGGCGGAGTGTGAATGATGGAAAAGGCTCCTGCAAACACACAGGCAGGTTGTGACTTATGCAGTTAAATTCTGCCAGCAAACAAAAGTGAGAAAACCAGAAAAAAACAAAAACCGAAACAGAATAATAATAAGAAAAAGAAGCAAAGTACCAAACACCACAACCACGTACAGCCACCCCTTCCCTGGGCTACAGGACACTGCGGCGCTGGGTCCAGGCAGCGGGAGGGGACCCGGGCTGCCTGCCCGAGCCTTCCTACCGGCACACGACGCCCCAGTGTCCCGGTTCGGTTCGGTCCGGTCCGGTCCGGTCCGGTCCGGTCCCCCGCTGGCAAAGGACCGCCCGCCCCGGCTCCGTCCATACCGGGCCCGGGGTCCCAGCACCCAGGCCCGGCCGGTTGCCGTGGTGACGGGTGGGGCCGCAGCGGCGCCCCCTATGGGCTGCCTCGGGATGGCAATGGCGGGCGCCCCGCCCCTCCCCTCAGGGGCGCGTCCCGCCCTTCTGTGGGTGCCTCCGCCGCTGCCGGCCCGCGGAGAGGGCGGCATGAGGAGCGGAGCCGGAGCCGGCTGCCGGGGCCGCGGCTGAGGCGCAGAGGGTGCCGCCATGTCGCTGCTCTGCGTGCGAGGTGAGTGGGGCGGCGGCTGCCGGGCGGAGCGCGGGCGGTGGCCGGTGCCCCGGGAGCGCCTGGCACCGACCCCGTGCCTTGTGAGGGGCGGGCAGCCCGTGAGGTGCAGTGGTCGTGGATGGCGGCTGCGGGAGCGGGGACGAGCGGGGGTTTCGGGAGCGATGCCGGAGAGCAGTGGTCCCGCCAGGTGCCGAGCCACGGGAGGAGCCGTGTTTGACTTTGGAGGTGGTTTGGAGGCGAGCTGAGGCTGAGTGAAACCGCGCTCGCAGGGAGCAGGTTGCTGTCGCGGGCTGTAGCAGTTGTCACTCTCAATACTCACCCATCGCATGCCTTACTGTTTCAGATACACTGCCGGTTATATTCCTGCTACCAAGCTTTGTTCCCTTGCAGAACAGGTTCCTGAAAGGCATCACTTTCTGGATTACAGCGCTAGCGGCTGCTCCCTCGTCTCCGGTTTTCAGTTTCTCGCTCTTTTGTGCCAAAGAAAAGGGTAAAATCTCTGGAGAAAGCCGCCTGCCAGGACTCAGGGTGCTGGGACGTGCCTCCCGTCAGCGTTCTGAGCTGAACACCGCGGTCACAGGGTGTCCCCAGGGCGCCGGGCGTGCCCTGCGGCTTTAAAGTGTAGTGTTAATGTTCTCAGCTGCCTTCCCAGGTGTGATAAAATAACTGGCACCCGTGTGCTGCTCACAGTTCAGCGCTTCTTTCGCTTGCATCAGGTGGTTTGGTAGCGCCTCTTCACTCAGCTGCTCGTCACCTTTTTGAATCAAAACCCCTTGTTTTGCTGATGGTGTTAATGGAGTATCCTTGAGTGTGCGTTATTTCGAGGGGAGCGCTTTTAAATTAAGTTTCAGCCCTTTTGTTAATCATGCGGTGTGTCTGAGGAGTTAGAGGTGCGCGAGTGTGAAGTTTATCTTAAAAACGCTTTTCACGCAGTTCTGTGTAAACTGCGAAGCGCAGTTAGCATGTCTGGTAGATTTGTCCAGTTTGCTTTGAATGCTTTGCTAAAGTATGCCAATCGTACCCTGGGCTGCATCAAAAGGAGCGTGACCAGCAGGTTGAAGGAGGTGATCCTGCCCCTCTGCTCTGCTCTCGTGAGACCTCGCTTGGAGTATTGTGTGCAGTTCTGGTGTCCTCAACATAAGAAAGACATGGAACTGTTGGAACAAGTCCAGAGGAGGCCACGAGGATGATCAGGGGAGTGGAGCACCTCCTGTATGAAGACAGGCTGAGAAAGTTGGGGCTGTTGAGCCTGGAGAAGAGAAGGCTGCGTGGAGACCTCAGAGCAGCCTTCCAGTATCTGAAGGGAGCCTATAAGGATGCTGGGGATGGACTCTTCATTAGGGACTGTAGTGGTAGGACAAGGGGTGATGGGTTCAAACTTAAACAAGGGACATTCATAAGGAAGAAGTTCTTTACTGTAAGTGCTGAGGCACTGGAATGGGTTGCCCAGGGAAGCTGTGAATGCTTCATCCCTGGCAGTGTTCAAGGCCAGGTGGAACAGAGCCTTGAGTGACACGGTTTAGTGTGAGGTGTCCCTGTCCATGGCAGGGGGATTGAAACTGGGTGATCTTAAGGTCCTTTCCAACCTTAACTATTCTGTGATGTGATGATTCTAAGTATCTTCATTGAAGGTGATTCTGACTGGCTCAAAGATATTTCTCAGTTACAGGTGTTTCTTCACTTTTTTGGTGGTTCACCCTCAAAAGGTTCCTTTAAAGAAATATGGTGTTTAGAATCATAGAATGGTTTTGGTTGAAAGAGGCCTTAAAGCTCATCCAGTTCCAACCCCTTGCCATGGGCAGGAACACCTCACACTGGACTACATTACTCAAGGCCCCATTCAACTTGGCCATGCGAAGCTGACCATGTTAAAGATGTGTACACCATCTACTAACAGTAGTGAAAGAATGTGAGCTGGATGATTGAGTTACTGGAACTGTTCTGCCTTTTCAGGATGTTAATTCTTGGTCTGTAGAGCCTTTGAGACAAAAGCATTTCAGCAGCTTGGAGCTATCTGCTCTCCTGTTTGTCTTTTTCTTTGGTTACGTGTAAAGAGCTAAAAAAGAAAGTTGAGGTGGCTGGTGACCATGTGTGATGGAGAATTGTTGTGAAAATTGCATCTTTCATTTCCATCTGCTGTGCAAAGACCAACAGTAATTTAGGTAGATGATACTGAGCAACTTCATTGTAGGAATGCAGAATGCAGTCAGTTTACTGAACTCGAAGAAATGTGTTTTTTGAAATATCTGTGACTGCAAGAACAAGCTGATGAGATCTCACAAATGTGAACCATTGAACATGAAATGGAAGTGTGTTGTGGTGGGGCAGTCTGAAGAACAAAGTGAATACCAGGATAATGGATACATGGATAAGAAGGCTTAATTGTCACTTATTTGGAAAAAAAAAAATCCCCATCAAACTAAAAACCATATCTCTTGTATATTCCCTTCCCACCAAAATGAACTAACCTTGCTGAGAAAGCACTGCAGCTACTAAGAAGGCAGCTGGAAAAGCTGCTTTTTCATATGAATACGTTAAAGTGGTGCACATTTAAGACTGTATAGTAGCATGGGTTTAGATGCTATAGACCTGGGATTAAAAAAAGAAAGACAATTAAAAAATCTTTTGAAATAAATGTAGGCGATTGGGACACTGTTAACAGCCTCTGAATTGCAGTTTAACAGATAAAGGGAAATGTGGAAAAACCCCTAAGTGGCAGTGTAAGAAGAAGCCTGGCAGACAGAAAGATAAATTCAGTGAATTATTTCTCCCCCTCCCACTTGAATTATGCACATTAATAGTATTTTAATGAATGGCTAATCTAAAACAGTGCACACCAAACTTGTCTGGGTGCTGCCTTTGTGCGTGAAAGCTCAGCTAACATACATGGCTTCTTGATTCATGGTTAGCGGTACATTTCTTTTACATTTTCTTCTTAGAAAGCAAGTTGTTTCTGTTTTGTTTTGGGCTTTGGTTGGGTTTTTTTTTCAGAATCATTGAGCTGTATTTGCCATAGAAGTACCAGACAGAAAATCTAAGCTAAGAGCAACTGTGAGTTTGGGCTTACCTGCTTGTCTTCAGATGGTGTCTAATCCAAACTAGTCATTTAGGGTCCTGCAATAGCAATGGAGGAAAAAGCGTCACTTGCAGCAGCTTCAGAACTTATCTTGGGATAAGAAGGATTTCACTGGGGAGCTGCGGTCTCTTCCCAGTCACTATAGGGAAAATCTAGATGAACCAGGACCAGATGCCCAAGGTTGTTGTGAATGCTCCATCCATGGCAGTGTTCAAGGCCAGGTTGGACAGAGCCTTGGGTGACATGGTTTAGTGTGTGGTGTCCCTGCCCCATGGCAAGGGGGTTGGAACTGGGTGATCTTAAGGTGCTTTCCAACCGTAACTATTCTGTGATTCTATGTGTGAAGTGAGCCAGTGATAACAGGGTGTTACAGGAGCAAATTAAAGGACTCCTTTGGAGTAGAAAAATATGCAGAGGGTGTAAGTGAAGTGAAGGAGAAAACAAATCCTGAATATTACATGACTGAGGCTTTTAGGGGAGACTTCTCCGTATTTTGATTCTACTGCTAGAGTGCAAAAGAGATTGCATATACTCCTGTTTAGAGCAGCTGTGTCTGGATTATGTCTGGTAATCTTCTCTTGGCATAGCTTGCTTTATTAGTTTACGTTTAGTGTTGCATTTGTGAAAATAGTACATATTAAATAAAACTGTTCCCACTGAGGCAGTCTAGTCTTTCATACCAGTCTTGCATTGTTTAATTTCCTTGGCCTTCTCTTGGAAGTCTTGATTTTACCTCAGATCTCAACTTAATGAAATTTATTCTTCTCAGCACAGCTTGCAGGGATTGTAGCAAAGGAGGACCCTGCTGAAGTTGGATCACCCCATCGTGGGTGCTCTGTCATCGGTTCCTTTGCTACGTTTCCATTGTTTTCCTGAGACATCAGACCCCTTCACTTGCTCACTTTTATTACACCTTACTTTGTCCACAGCTCTTGCTCTCTCAAGATAGCAATAATTCTCTTCTATTTTACCTCCTCTCTGCTTTATAACAGTTTATGCTGTCTCTTCAGTGCTGTTGTATTCCTAACTTCTTGACCTACCTTATCCATCTGATAACTGTAGTAATAAAACCCATGTCTCTTTGTCTCATACCTTGCGTGTCATCTTCAGTGTCATTGTCTAAAATCCTTTGCTGTTGCAAGGATATTGGCAGTAGGGATCTTCCCTCATCCCTGTACATAGTACCTGGCTTAGTTCCCTGAGGGCATAGTCCTTTTGTTTAATGTACTTTGTCTTGGGGCCTGATCCACAGTATCTGTGTGAGATTTGGCTGCATGAGGTATCTAGGAGGCTGAGTTAGGTGATCTCTTCTGGCCTTGCACTCTAAAACTTTAAATTAATGACTGTTGTGTGAAATTGCACTGTTTGGATGTCTCAGATGTTACTTCTTTTTTCTTACCTACTGTTTATTTTGCTGCTGCTCTGACAAGTTAGAAAAGCCTGTTTATGCATTATCATTTTATCAGAACAGTTGGAATGTTGGAATACTACTCAGTGAACTTAGCTGTGCATCCCTATGTTGCCAGCAGAATTCAAGTTCTAGTGCCTGCTCGCCAAATTCAACTCTGTTGACGTCCAAGTGAAAGGAGTGAACAGGAAAATGGAAATGGATGTTAATAGTAACAGAAATGAAAACTTGCTCATCTTGTGGAGGACTTAAGAATATCCATTACTAGAAGCTCCGTATTCAAACATCAGGGATTTTTCTTTGTGTTTAAAGGATTTTTTTTTCTCCCCTGATGCAATAATCTGAAGTTTACCCTGGTATTCTCTGTAAGGGTGAATGCAGTGCCTCCAGCTCTTTCTGTCTCAAGGGTGAAAGTCTCTAGCTGGAACTCCCTACATTGCGCAGAACTGGAAAAGAAACCGTACTTGTCTTTATGTAGATCAAAATGGAAAAGAACAGAATTAGACCTTAAAAGCAGTAGCAGAAGTACAGGTTATAAAGGTAGGGTATTAATAAAAATATAATGCTTCATGAGTAGTTTGTTATGTAAATGTTATGAACTCATTTTCTCTAGCTGTAATTAATCAGGAAGGTACTGGTCTATGTAGTGTTGGAGCAAAATAAAATGCATTAGAAATCTGGATAGTAACAAGCATCTGGTTTTTTTTAACTCCCTTGGTGTCCTCTCAGTTGACTCCTTTGCTTTGGGATCTGCCAGGTCGAACTTTAATCAAAGTCATTAAAGTACTTTTTTAATATGCGGCAAAGTGCTGGGTTTAATCTAAATGCGGAAGGATCCTGTTTTTGTACTGTAACAGGCTGAGAGCTAGTTGCAATTTATGTAATGGCGTATAAAGTCCAGGCAGGCGAGACTGCTTTTTTTAAATCCAGGACCTTATTTCAAATATTTGACTTGGAGGCATGTGAAATACATATGACTGGTGGCAAATGATCTTCGTACAAGTTTCCTTTGAAATTTCCTCCTGCCTTTTTCTTTTCTTCTCTTTTCCTTTCTTTTTTTTTTCTCTTTTTAATGCCTTGTGATCAAATTTTACTCAATATTTTGAGAGATACTTGAATCTATTGGTGAAAGCTGTTATGGGTGCTTTTCCAGGAGAGCTTAAACCAGAGTAGTGTGTCTTGTAACTCTCACTCTCTGACTTTTTCAGATAATTCGTTGTGTGGTATTGCGAACAGACTGGGAGCTGCCATAGGGTCTTCCTCTGCCTTTTTGACAGGTTAAAGTTTGTACCTGGCATTCTGTGGTGTGAAAGCGTGTGAAAGCAACTTGCTGTTCTTGTCTCTTGTTAGATAGAAGGACTTAGGTATTTTGAAAGGTTTCTCTTTAGCACTTGAATTTGCTTTTCTTTGCAGTCTTTATTTTCTGACCATATTTATAAAGCTTCTATAGAAATGAAAATTGCTTTTAGTATTCTTGTGCTGATCTCATCATCATTAAGCAGAAAACTGAAACCTGCTTTATTCCTATTGCCAGCTTGTGCTTATCTTTACATGCATTAGCCATCTTTTCCAAGGACCTAACTGAAATAATATTTTGCTTGTCTACTGTGACCTGTAAAATTTGGCAGATGCTTTCTGTGGTATGGATTCCTATTCTGTAGGTATATCCCAGGTGTTTGGATCATGTCTGTCTGCATTTAGCAGGATTTCAGGTGGTTTTTCTTTTTCCTTTAGGCCCTAGTGTGCATAATGCTGCTTTTATTTGCCTTTTCACTGGCTGCTGTGTCCTGCTTGATTTTTTATTAACGGCAAATGCCCATTCTAGGAGCAAAAATTTCGAAACAAGGAAGGCATTTGCTATGGGACACCCCACTAATCATGGCTGGTGTCTCAAGTGGCTAACCATTGCCCTGTTTCACTGGTTTTCCACCATATTATGTCATTTACATGTTAATGAGACTATCCTACACTAGCAATTTGTATGTCTGAAAATATTCTGCATGTTAAATCTGTGCAGTATAGATCAGCCTTTCTAAATGGGTATTGAATAGTAGGCATCACTTTGTCCGAACTTTAACTCCTTAGACACTTCAGGCACTTGCCTGGTGTTCTCTGTTATCTGTAGGTACCTGTCCTTGTTGGAGCCTGTTTTCTGGTCTCTCAGAATGCATTGAAAACAAATGTCACTGGGCTACAGACTTTGCCATCTAGAAGTGGCAATTATCTAGCCTTTCTGGTTATTATTATTTTCATCTTGGATGTACTGTCATCTTCACTTACCAATGGGCTTGGAAGTATGTGGTCTCACAGATACTTGCCTCCCCATGGACACAGGGCATGGATGCCTGTTGCTTCTTCACCATTAGCAGTAAATTAATGGGATGGGAGGGCAATATCCTTATTGGTGTTTTTTTTCTCTAACATAATTTTTTGTTATATTTAATGCTCTTCCTTCTTCCTGCAGCTAATTTCCTGCTCCCAACCTGCGTTGACGCTGTTTCTTTCTTGTTTATTTTACCATGGATTATAGCTATTTGAGGTGGAATGGACTAAAGCTGTACTTCTTGCTTGAGGAGTAGTTCCTTTTTGCCCCCCTAGAAAACTCTGAATAAATGGTTCCTGCTTCTGATATCACAGCTTCAGTTCAAATTTATTCTTCTCAGTCAATTTTTAAATAAATACCGTCAGCTTTATGAAATTCACCCCCTCTGAAATGTCCCTGTTTTGTTACTGGGGATTGTCTTTGAGCACACCATGTTCTATTTGATTTGATCACAGTGACTGCAGGGAACTTTTATATAATTGTTTTATAGAAGTAAATTGTAATGTGGAGCCAAAAGAGTTGTTCTCCTGTTAACAGTTTTTGAGTTGGAATGCTTTTTACAAGTTTTAGAGGAACTGAAGAAGTACTTGTAGGCATATGAACTCTGCAGCATTTCTCTGTTTAACTGTGTTTATGTGACTAATGCTGTCTTCTGTGATGAGCTCACAGATTACAGTTAAATACAGAACTGTAAAGGAGTCAGCTACCTACATTCAGCATGGAAGCAGAGACCTTAAGCTTATGGAACTCCTGTATTGGGAGAAAATGAAATCAAGGTGTTGCCCCACCCGCTTTGTTCGCAGAATTCACTTTTGCTGGCCAGGCTTAAATTTGTCAAATGTTGCTGGGCAGGGTGAGTGGGTTAGAAACTATGTTAAAGGAATAAAAAAACCTGGTTTTGTTTTGTCCCCTTTTTGCATGCCTTCTTCCTTGCAGCTGAACATCCCATAAGAATGGAAAGCGAATTGGACTGGATTGGCATGTTTGATGACAGCTAAGAGGAGGTGTCTTTGTTTGAGATAATCTCTAGCCTTAAACTGTTGGAGTGTTTTAAAAGAAGTTTGGCTTCCAGCCTTGACCGTGTCCCTTTAAGGAATACTGGTTTTAACCGTATTACTTAAAGCTCCTGTGACTTAACTCTCTTAATGCTTTACAGCTAAATGCTCTGCTAAACAGGCTCCAGCATTTCCACCACAGAGAAATAATTATTAGGTTTAAGATAACTGCAGAATTACACTTTCAATTATTGGCGCACTCAATGTTTATTTTCTCACCTCAGGACAATGTAGCAATAGTTTAAGAAACATCATTAAAAAAAAATGAATAAAAAAATAAAATTAATTACATGACTTCTTGGGTCACCCCTTTGTCCAGATGAAGTCTGCAGCGTGTGCCTAACCTGCTGCCTCTTCTGAGGACAGGAGTTTGGAGCTGAGAATGGTGGCCCATTAAACCTTTCATTCTTGTGAGCTTTTATGGCAGCAGGGCGGTACAGGCCCTGTGGCTGGAATGCAGCTTGCTTGAATAAGGCAGTGTGAACTGATGAAGGGACCTCATCACCTGAAACCTGCTCTGGAGGATGATACAGGGCTGTTGTCCAAGGCCTGGGCTGGGAGATGGTTGTTTGGCTTGGGAACAGATGAGTTGTTGCTTGAACTTCTTCTATGATAGCAGATCTCTCCCTTCATGGGACTTGTCTCTTTCTTGGCTTACCACAATTTTTAGAGTTGTCATAGATTTATC
Source organism: Psittacus erithacus (assembly GCA_009867235.2). Lineage (NCBI taxonomy): Eukaryota > Metazoa > Chordata > Aves > Psittaciformes > Psittacidae > Psittacus > Psittacus erithacus. Next base: position 27,306 of record WYDI02012952.1, on the reverse strand, counting down.
TCAGTTTTTTTGCCACTGAATGCCTGATCGAGGACAGACAGCTTTATAAACTTCTAGCATAGTGAGCTGTATGCTTTATTGTGCTCTGTACCGATTGTTGGCATCCTGAGTATCACAAGATTACTTACTGTAAGGCTTTTTTTTTTTTTTTTTTTTTTTAAATTTTCAGCAAATCCTTGACCAGATTGTTAAAAAACTGCTGTGTAAATTGAGTTCTGTCAGAATGCTGTGGATTTTTTTAATTGCTCTAAAATATGTTTTAAGGATACTTCTAAGCACTTCTGTGTAGTCAGGAAGTGATGGAAAGGCTAGGCATGAAGAAACTCTGGGTCAAGTCTCACTCTAGCTATATTGTAAGCTGAAAATACCTGCTTAGCAAACATAGCATTTTCCAGGGAATCAATCCATTCATATATATTCATATATGAATATAGTTATTTCAGTTTCTAAAGAGAAACCCTTTGGAGACATTTCCCTTTCCTGGGGGGTTGTATAAACCTCAGAACATGTGTTCAGGAAATGTCCAGGGACTTCAGACTTCCAGTACCTGTGACAATTCACATTTAGTTGTCATACAGTCTTCTTTTGTGACAACTGCAGTCCTTTGCAAATGAAGTCCCTGTGGAGTGTTATGACTGCCATTATACACTGGAGATCTACAGTCTATATATTCTGGAAATCTTTAATAACTGCTTTTTCCTGTGGGGCCAGGAAAACCAGGCACAAATTGAGATAATGCCAGGGAGCTTATCACCTTGTGGGTGAGGGAAGAATTTGACTGCTGGGAAAACTACTACACACGTTTTGTACACCTTCCCAATTTCAGGAGTTATTCTTCATCATGAGGATTCTTTAAAGGCAAGCAGATGGTGTTCTTCGTAAGATTATTTGGTCTCTGTGAAAGGCACATTTCATGTGGTTTCTCTTCCAGAGTCTGAGGGGCCATAAGCTACTAGACAGCCAAAACTGCCTTCATTTTTTGGTTTTGGAGTTCTAATGCTACTGAAATCATAATGCATTTCATAGATTAATAAAGTCTTGTTTTAACAGAACAAATACTTGTTATTTTCTGGTTCAGACATCCTCCAACCTTGCACTCCTGATCTGAACCTTAACTTGTGGTATATGTCTTGAATTTGGCACACAATATGGGTATAGATTGGTGGGGAGAGAAAAATGGATGCGAAACAGTAATTTTATTTCAGCCTTTTTCTACCTGCTATAACTTTCTGAGTGTGGAAAATTTTATTAGATTTTCAAATATCAAATTAAGTAAGTGGAGTCTGTGTATGCTCCATTTTAGTAGGAGCTTTTTTTAGGAGATTAACTGCTTATAAACTCTGGAGTTATAAGGACAGACTGGATTGTTGTAATAATCTAATACTAAGGACATACTAGATGTAGGACATAGTATTTTTTTAGTATAACAACGTGGAGTTTTTGAGAAAAAATACCAGATTCTGAATTAAAATTGGTGAAGGGTTTTCTATAGTTTTGGCAGCTTTATGTCATCCTCATATGGGACAGATTTATGCTTTTTAGACTGAGCTAAAAGTTCATGATTCTAAGTTCTAGCTTCATCATCATAACAGCAGAAGTTGGTTTGCGTTTCCTTGGATTGGAGAATTTATTATGAAATTTGTGCTCCTTGCTCTGTGAGTACTTCAGGATTCGGAAGGATGGAGTTTGGTAATGTCTGTTACTTGAGTAGAGAGTTATGTGGCTGTTGTATTATGACTAATCCGACTAGAATGACAAGTGTTTACATATTTTCCCAGGGCTAGAAAGAGATCAAGACATGCCGTGACTTACTGGATCGCAGTGTTAAATCAGTGTTTTGTTAGTGCCTTGCCTGGGTTGGAGGAGCATGATTTAACACAGCTTTACCAACAAAACTCTTACTTCTGTTGTAAACTTGAGTTTGAAGTTACTGGTTTGATGCTTTTGTCAAAGATACAAAAATGTGTTCAGGCTTTATTGGAGCAGGGCTGCAGGTGGTGGGAGTCTGGATACAAATTAATTAACCCCATGTATATGCATTGTATTTTTTTTTTTAATCATGGAGCATCAGGAAGGAGCTGGTGTTGTGATGAAGTAGGGATTACATGGTCCTGAAATGACAGGTGACACAGTTACATAAAGTAAACAGTGAAAAGCAATTTAATTAGTAGTGTTGAGTCTGTTTCCAGGAGGGTGAAAACACGTTAATGTTATAAGGCAGGGTGGGGAGCTTGTGACTTAAAGTGGTAGGAAGGGGGCTGTTGGTGTAGGACTAGGAGCAAGTCCTCAGGGTTAGCCGGACCCATGAGGAATAGGGGTTATGAGGGGAACAGAAATATTGGAAGGGATGTCCTGTTCTGGAAAGAGAGGAATAAAGGTGACTGGGAAAATTCCACTCTGGTGGTGATGCAGAATTGTAAAGCAGCATTAGTGTGGATAAAGCAGAACCAGCTGGGCTGAAATTGCGTCGGGAAGAGCTGATCAGAGGTTTTTCTGTGGCAGCGCAAGAGACCTGCAGCACGTAGTCCAGGATATAAATGTGGGTAGAAATCTTGTCATATGGTTACGGGCAAGTACCTCTGGGTATTGTCACTGTGAGAGACTAACTCCCCACACCAGAGAATGAATGCTCTTGGTAATGGCTGGGTACAGAGGTCTGTTTTATCTGGCAGTTACGTCATCAGATAGTGACTGGAGCCATAAAACTGATGGAGTTAACTGTAGACATGGCTTTAAAAATCACAGAAGATGCTTCAGGGAAGCTGGGCTTAGAAATGAACTTGGTTTGAGTGATCACAACTTAAAGTAATGAGGTAAACAGATAAACATGTAGACCAGCAGCTGCTGAGCCACTAACAAGACTGAAGAAGCTTTCTAGTGAAGTGAGGAGCTTGGATACGGGGGAAGGCATGTAATACAGCGAAGCTACAGGGGTAAATATTAGCATCTCAAATAACAGAAGAGACTCCACCTAGGAAATAACCCCAGAGCTGATGATTCACCTGATCATTGCGTCAGGATCTGGTGAGCAAACACAGAACCTCTGAGAGGTGTGGGCAAAATTCAGTTTGTAAAGGAAGGTGTATCTTGAGGATCAGGAAGTTCGGGGCTAAGGCTGTGGATTTCATCTCGGCAGACAAGGTGACGTGTTGCAAAGGGTATTAAAACAAATAACAGAAGGTGCTTTGGTCACATGGAAAGCAGAAACAGCCTGTCTCACCAATGAAGGAACTGAACTGCTGTGCATAGGGACAGGGAGTTGAGTGAAGACGATCTGGATGTGATTCCTGAACTGTAGGAAATGTCTCTTAAGAGGATGACGCTGAAAATAATGCACAGATGTATATGGGGCAGGAGGAAAACTTTTAACACCTTGAATTTGAGTCTGATAATCTGTATCCCAGAGTGCTAAAACATGCAACACTTTGAATCTGAGCTCTCTTAGCAGAAGTTTAACTCCTGCTGTAAGCAAGCAGTGGCGTTGTCTAACTGGAGAACAAGAAAGGTGGTGTCTGTGGGTTGGTGGGAAGATAAGGAGATGGGTGATGATAATGGGCAAATATGGATCTTCCAAAGCAGGCAAGACACTAATAGAATGAAAGGTTTAAAACTTAAGGTGGGAATAATATGAACTTTATAGACTGGTGAAAGCAGTGTGGAAGGTCACAGGATATAAAATACGGGGCAGGTTTGCAAGAGGAAGACTGTGCTGGGATGACCTCTTGTTTCTAGACGAAAGCATACATTTGTTTGGACTTTCATAGTATCTTACAAAATCATCATACCAGACATTTCTTTCTGAAGAAAATAGAGATTGACAAAAGCCATGTAAGGTGTACAGAGAATTGGTAGGAGAAGCAGATAGATGCTTTCCACTTATGACATGGTAAGAAAAGGAGGCCCATGTGTGTCAAAGTTGGTTTTATGACAAGTCATAATGGCACAACCAGTTTGGAAGGAGATAAATATAATGTATGAAGGATTCAATGACCCTGAGGACAGCAATAATGAAAATGTGTTTATATTATGTGGAAGAGCTGTTGTCCTCAAATGCAAATGATAAGAATTTCTGAAAAATGCAAAGCTGAGTGAAAGGAGAGGTGTTGGAGACACCTGATGAATCAGCACCATGATGCTGATAAACAGAAATTAGTGGGATATGTGACTTCTGTCCAGTAAGACCATCAGGAAATTAAGCGTGGGTGAGGATGTTGTTGATGTAAGATACAGAAGGTTGAAGCGTGCCATTAACTGAAGTGTAAGCTGGAAGTCAGGAGTGATTTTGAATGTCTTAGGTGGTACACAAGTGATGGGAGAGCCAACATTAGAGGTGGTGACCTCAAAGGGCCCTTCCAGTCCTATGATCCTCACATCCTAACAAAGTTAGTGCTGTGAATTACTGCTATGACAGCTATTTGCTATAGATAATCAAATGTTAAGGTAAAGTTTTGATGTAGCATCTTGCTTAATTATAAATTGTAACGGTAAAAAACTCCAAACTACATGTAAGGGAACTTGCTCATACTCAATTATTACCTAAGGCAGTTTATTTTAGTTAATGGTTTTGATTCTAATGGAATAGCCTGGTGGAATTTTCTCTTTAATTTTTATGGAGACCCAAATGCAAGCAAATGGCATGGGTTTCATGAGAACAGTCTTGTGAATAATGCTTGTCATTAGTAAGATCTGGTTGTGGTTCAGTTCTCTCTATGCATGTTGTGTTAAAACAAAAGTATTGGCAGCTGCGTGCTGATATGTTTGGGAGACTCAGCTCTTTCACATGCTGTGTAACAGCCACGGGGAGCAGCCATTCGGCTGCTTCTCCCAGATGGAGTTAAACTCATGCGCTTGCTTGGGTGGCAGTCTCCAGGCTGGATTTTATAAAACACATTCTGTCTTTACAAACTTAACTTAAAAAACCCAAACATACCCAAGCCATCATTTTCAGCTTTCTTCTTGGGGGATATTGTAAGTGATTAATGTCCCAAGACCATAAGCAAAAAAACCCAAACCAACATAAACAATGCAAAAATACTGCTGCCAATCTAACTACAGTTTCCTATTGCTACAATTTGTGTGTCCTCCAGGGACCAGTGTTGTGTGAGCAGTTTGTGAATGCTGAGTAAACTCAGGCTGCCAAAGAATTATTCTGCAATGTTCTGTTAGATCTTCTGTTCCTGCCTGGGACTTTCATTCAGTTCCTCTATAACTCGTATCCTGAACAGTTCTTTTCTTTATTCTTAATGCTCATAGCTGGCTTATTTCTATCTTCTAGATACTAATCTTTTCTCTGGTTAGTGAACTCAAGCAATTAAATATTTAAGTAACACAATATTTCATTAAAACTGTTTTTCAAACTAGACCAGTCCTGCTTCATTATTTGGTACGGGAAAACACAGGTGCTGTTTTCTTCTGGAAGCTTATAATTTGCAGTAGTATGATGGGATGGTTTTGCTTTTAAAAAAGGTAAGTAAGAGAGTTACTGAATCCACCACAAATGTGCTATTGCTTTGATTGAGTTTCTCTTTTGGTGAATATGCGAGACTTCTGAAGTTTCACAGTGGTATTTGCTAATACCAGTTTTTACCTCAATGCTTTTCAGGGCAAGCTGGTGCTCAGTCCTGCTTGACAAGTAGCCCCTGTTCCAGTTGGTTGATTGCTTGCAATTCTGTAACTTAAATCGAAACTACCAGAAAATACCCCAGGGCTGTGATTAGGTGGCAATCACCTCTGGTGTGGTTAGTCAGCATCTCTTGTTCCAGGGTTTATCTTGTTTGAACTAAATTTGAACAGGGAGTGTAGAAGCCTGAGTCATTCAGGATTCTGTACAGATGACTTCAGTGTTCTTGTTGACTTGGGGAGAGGAGCACATGCCAGCCAAGGGGGAAGCACACAAGTTGTTCTGTCTGTAATTCCTGTTTTTTATTCCTCGTTTCATGCCAAGGAGTAAGCGTGTCTTCTGGCAGCTGTTACCTTGCCATGACCAGACTGTGTGATTTGACCTAATAACTCTGGCAAGATTCAAGTAACTTAAGTGGCCTTTTACCTGTATGTACAGTGCAGCTGCATATGCTTTGTGTCTTGGAGGAAATTATTCTGTAAAGACGTGAGAGGTGTATCTTGTTTTCAAAATAAAAACCAAAACAACCTAAACAAACGAATTTTTCTACTGAACTGGTTTCTGAATGAGGCTTGGGTTTTCTTAATTTATTTTTATTTTCTCCTCTTTGGCTTTTGTTTTTTACGTTCAGTTTTGGGGTTATTTTTTTGGTTTTGTGGGGTTTTCTTTTCTGCACTAAAGCTTTTGCTCTAAACTAGCTGAACCATTGGTTTGTCAGGAAAGTCAGGTTACCTACTCAGACTGGCTCCCAGCAGACTTAATACATTATCAGTCTGTCTCTTTTCCTGCCTTCTGGTGCAAGGATGTGGCTTTCATTATGCATATTTCCTTAGTCTTTGACAGCTGGGGGCATATATGAGTTGAAGTCTGGTTTGTGTAAAATTAAATAGCGTGGGTTTTGTTCCCTTACTCAATTAAGGCATCGCCACTAACTTAAAATAATGTATTCCTGAACCTTACAGAGCTTGAAAGAAGGATAATTTATGCCACTGAAAATTGGAAGCCTCCTTTATTCTCTGCCCAATATTATTTGTCTTCTATATCTAAAAATTCTGACAGATTTGATGGATGTATAATTTTGTTTTTCCTATTCAGGATCAGATTCAGGAGTAAAGTTGCTGTCTCTTCTGATCAGAAAACTGAAGTTCAGGAGAAATCTGTCGGATGCAGGGAACTCCTTTAAGCAAAGCAAGTGAAGCATAGTCTATCAGAATACGTTTTCTCAGAGAGTCACAAACTCAGTAACTTGCTCCAATACTCACAATACACTCCAGTAACTCACTCCAGAAGGCACCCTAGCTGCTCTTTTCATACTAAAATGAAGGCTGCAACAGGGTATTTGGGGGAAGAGGCAGCTTGGATTACTGCTTAGTTCACCTCTTGGTAGGGGAACCAGGTCGCCTGACAAGGCTGGTCGTGTTGCCAGCTTCAGGATTAACTTCTCATAATCTCTGTGATTTGAATAAGAGATTTTGTTCCTGTCCCCACTGCTCAGTTCAAAGCACCTGCTGAGCAAGAACTTCAGTGTATCTCCAGCAGTGTGTCCGCGTTGGTCAGCCAAAAACCAGAAGGAGGTGTTAGAAGATTTCTCCTATCTGTGCCTTTTAGCAACTGATGTTGGTGTTTGGATGGTAAATGTAAGTAGATGGAGCTGTCCTACAGAATCAGGGAAGTTGGTTACATTCTTGGTTTCCTTTTTGTTTAAAAGCTGTTCTGTTACACAAACAGTATCAAATCAGTTTCTCTATCACCATACTCTGCTTTCCAAGTGGGATACGGAAGTAAACTTTGGACAAAGGCATTGTCTCTTGGTGTGTAATCACAAAACAAAACTTCTGCGTATGTAGTTGTTTTCCCACTTCTCAAGGAAAATGTAACTGATCCAGACCAATCACTTAGAGTTGGTGCTTATCTGCCTGTGCTAGGTGACTCTATTTGCTCTGTCAAGCATGTAGCAAAGCCTCTTGCCTCTCCTTGTGAGTGACAGTCCCTTTCTTCTCAGCGGAAAGTCAAATAAGTTTGCTTGTGCTGTCTGCCTACTTTAAAACAAGTGTCAGCAAACAGTGTGTAGCAAAGAAGCTAAATTGTGAAGCCAGCTCTCTGAAGCGTGTGCTCCTCCTTGCTGTTGAAGAAATATCGAAGTGGAATGCACCTTAGATTGGCTGTTGGCAGCCTTAAGTTGTGGTTATATTGTGAATAGAGGAGATTTGATGGTAAAACATTGTGTGAAACTCTGCTTCCAAAAATGGCACCTCTGGGTCCTAAGTTTAGAAACTGGGGGCATATTAATGTAGGGAGCAGATACTGCTGGTTTGCTGTTTCCTAGGAATTGTCTAGGTGTTTGTATGGGCAAGATACCAGGCTAAAGGGGCTTGCACTGCAGCCCTTCTCATCATGGTAAGACCTATCTTAGTGCAAACTCCTGTGGAAGATGTGCAAAGGGCCCCTTGGTCAGCAAGGCAGGAGACATCTGGTTTGGGACCCAGGTGTGAGACTGTCACTGATGCCAAAGTGGCTCTTGGGGAGTTACAGCATCCAGTTTGAGCAGTGGGACTGTCAGCCTTACTTAAACAAATGACATTTTGGAACAGTGGATTACAAATCTGACTGACGAATCTGTCATGGTGCTGATGAGGGAGGGGCAGTAACCACAAAACAAACATCTGTGAGACGGCAAAAATGTCTTTGTGGGAAGTATCATTTGTGAACGCTCTTGTATGACTTCGTTGCAGTTCTTGGTGGAGAAATAGAGCAGCAGAAGTGACACTTCCAGGTCCTTTCTTGGTGCAGAGAACCATCTGAAGATAGCTCAAGTGCTCCACAAACTGTGTCTCAGAGCATGGGCCTTCAGTTTTGACTTGCAAACAGATGTTAAGGTGACAGGTAGGAGTGAAGTTATGTTTTGGGTAGGTGTTAACATGTCAGCGGGGAGGTTATGAAGAAGCGGAGCACAATTCTAAGTAAGTATCTGAGTATGCTGGCTCTTGCCTCACTAGAATTAACTTGCCAGTTTGCATTGAGATCATGATTATTGTCAGGTAAGTTGGAAAGGTGAATAAGGAAGTAAAGGGCTTTTTGGAGAGTAGCATACAGACTTGGTGTATCTTTGAAGCACCTTGTATTCCAGCTCAGGCTGTGGGGCTCTTGGGGACTGGAGCTTTTCTGTGTAGCCTTTAAGGATGACAACAAGGTGCATTGCTAGAGGAACTACTTTTGTCTGGGCACTGAAAGGCTGTCATTCCAGCAAGTCCTAAAGTGTGCAGAAGAATGCTTATGGTTTTCAACTTGTTCTAGTTACCTGAAAGGTGACTTGAGCTTAATGGATTGATCTGCTTTGTGTTGGCTGGGAAAGTGTCCTGTGACTGCCTTCCTGCCTGCCAGCTGAACCGTGGGACCATGCAGGCAGGAGAAATGGGCATAGATAGTCCTGTAGGAAATGAAGATGCTGAAAGAACATCTGCAGCAATGGGAATTCCTGAAAGAGTGTCCTGGTGTTGGGAATTCAGTGCAACATGTTCTACTTCTCAAACTGCTGCCTCCTGTCTCCTGTGCAGTGTTTAGCCACAGAAGCTGCCTGGAAGTAGAAGCTTCTGCAGTTCTTCCATTCCGAAGTATATTTAACGTGAAAGCTGGAAAATATTTTATGGGCTGTTGGCACTCCAGATTAACTGGCAGTACTAATCTGTTTCAGGAGGTTATAAAGTTCAGGGCTTGTGTGTTCCTACTTTCCTTACTGCTTCCCACATCTGTTACTAGCTTTTTTTGGCTGTATAGTTAATGAATATGCCTTTTTTTTTTTTTTCTTTCTTCCTTTTCCTTTCTCTCCAGACAGAAGAAACAATAGTGTCAAGCTTATTTCAGCTGCTGTTTACCTGAAATCAATTGAATGCTTCCTACTGTAATGCAGAGGAAGCTTTTTCTGGGATCAGCTGTAAGTAAATTTCTTGCAGCTTCCTTACTGCAAAGCAGAAGTTTCACTAAATGCTAATGCTTAATGTAATAATAATTTGAGCTGTGGTTTATAAAATAACTTGTCAATGTTTTAAGCATTTTATTGGTAAGATCTCCTGAGGCTTTTAACATGCTGGAATCCTTTTGCAGTACCTAATGGTCATGGTATATTGATTGTATTTTTCCAGTGTAGATCCTGTTCTGTGCTAGCTTTTTAGTAGGATCACCATATCCATTACAAGTTCAGAGATGAGGGAAGTTCTGGGTTTTGGAAGAGCAATCTGATGTCTATCCTAATGTCGGGGAAGGGACCAGCTGCAGACCTCTTTAGTTTTCCTCTTGCATTTTGTTCCCTGTCACAGTTGCTTTCTACAAGTTGCATTTATAGTTTCATTTCCATTTTTTCCTGTCCTGTAGTCTCCTAGTAAGATGCTTTGTTTTCAGTTTGTGTTTCTTTGAGATACAGGTTTACAGCAGCATTTCCATGGCATATCTTCTGCAGTACTATTTATGTACTTTTTTAAAACTGTTATAGCATTTTCTTCATCTGTGACTTTATGTTGCTGAAATAGTTCAAGCAGTATTTCAGGTAGGTGAGTTCTTGAGTGAAGCAACAAACAAGAATGCATATAGAACTCCTCAGTTCAGGAGGTCGAAAACCTGTGTAATGTTAAGTCAGTGTGTCAGATCAAATCTGGTAACAGATTAATGTGTAAGCAAGGCCCAGATGTCTCTCTAATTGTCTGAATCTGATTTGTCATTGAACGTGTTCAGAAGATTACTTACATTAACTGCCTACTACTTTAAGCCATTGCAGAAAGTAAATTGAATAGGCACCCCTTCTGTGGCATGAAGTACCTTTCAGAAAATTAGCATCTTTGAAGAGAAGGCTTCTCTTGCTGATGAGGACTGAGTTTTACTGAAAAAGGACAACCCCCAAACCCCCAATTAACCCTTGCCAAAGTGTCTGCAAAGTTGGTCCCCTGTTCTAGGTATAGTGTGAGAGTATGGTTTTGACTGCAGTGTTTGCAGCTGCCAGAAAGGGTGTTCTACCAAGGTTTTTATTTCTTCTGTTTATCTAGTACCTTTGGTAAGGGTAGAAAAAGTGGAACATTATGAATCTTTGATGCAGGCTTAGCTGTGCTGTGCACACTTACCATGTTTTATGCAAAATTTGACCTGATTTTGCCATGTTTTATGCAAAATCTGAGCTGAGGAGGTGTAAAGTTACCTAGTTAACCACGGTGACCAGACTTGATGATTGAGCAAAATAATCAGATGTACCTTTAATTAGGCAATTTCATGAGATACTGGTTCAGCACAGTATATTAACTTTGGATTTACTTAGTTTTATGCAGATTGGCCATCATGTTGTTGTTCTAGCTCTTCCACCTTCATGTGAACAAAACAGTGGGGAATACTCCAGATATTCTGCCACTGTGCTAGTCACTCTGGCGCCTGTGGGCTGTGGCAGTAGTAGAGCTTTATGCAAGACGATGATTTATAAAAGCTAGGGTTTTCTGGGTAGATTTCAGCGCTTTACTCACCAAAGTTTGGCCCATACAGGTGGTGGGATGCTGAGCCTGGAGCTGTGAAAATCCTAGCAAGGAACAAATGCTGGGGTGAAGCTCAGCAAGCAGAACCAGGTGCCAGCTGCAGTGACCCATTGGGACTGGAAATGTCTGTCAGCCACAAGTTAGGGGGTATATGGGCTATGAAGGAAAATGAGGAGCGTACTATCTGTGGGTTGCAACACTTCTGTGCATGCAAGCCCTGAGTCTTAACTAATCTGAGAATTTACAGATGAATAGTGAGGTTTGGCTGCATGGACGGTTATTGGGATGTCTACTTATGTACTGCTTTCCTGTATTTTCTATGTGAAGTGGTGTTGAAGTTAAATGGTGTTAGTATTAGAGCGTGTCTCCTCTTAGCGCAGGAATCTGGAAAACCCTTCCAGGCAGCCATACATGTCCCAGCTGCTGTCAGTCACTGTCCAGTAAGCAGAAAGGCTGGAGTGACTGGTAGAAAGCTGTTTGTTGGAAATTGTATTGTAAATCAAATAAACTTAGTAGCTTTGTGTGTCTCTGGGCAGGGTAATGAATTTGCAGATCATCTGAGCAGGAAGATGCTAATTTGTGTGAATTAGGAGGGATTCTAATTCATTCTCAAGACATCTGGCAGAATGGAAATCCCTTGGGTAGATCAATTCTCTACCACAGGCAGCAGAGTAGAATCTCTCTCTTGCCACAGCTATCTTCCTGAGAAGCATCCAAAAGTGATGGATAGATGCTTTTTAAATGTGGTTGGCTGCTGAAGCTAGCATGCCTCCTCTTTGTTTGATGTGGTTCCCAAGGCCTTTCTCAGGTGAGTCAGGCTGTCCTGTGGGCATTTAGAGTGATCATGTTGAAGAAAGCGCTTCGCTACATCAATGGGAACTGTAATGTAAAAATGGATTTATTTTTTTTTTTTTTGCTGTTGTTTTATTTCTTTTGTCTTTGCATTTTGATGAACTATTAAAAATTAATAAACTCTCATTGAGTCCATTCGATTTATTCATGGTACTTATTGAAACAGATCGATCTCTTGGTTCAGTTGAGCTGAATTTAGTGGTACTAATGGCTTGCTGCTGAAGCTATCTGGATTCCTCCTCAGCTGTCTCAGTCAAATGGATGATGGATTTTTGAAGGGCTATTTCAGGTACCAAGTCAGAATAATTTTGCCCTTACAGCCTTAGTTCATAAGGTACTGATGGAAATCTGTGCTATGTTCCTGCTCTCTGGCAGTTACCGGGCAAAGTGTAAGCCATTTTGCAGTGGCTCTTCCTTCTGGCAGCAGAGGAGTTCTCTGGTCAGCCTAGCCCTCCCTTCACATCAAGCAACAACAAAACGTTATCCTCTGTTTACTGTGAATGCAATCTCAGCTTTTATACCTGTTGGTACATGAAGGTACCTGCTGTGTTTCCATCACGTCATTCCTTATTTGTGCTGGGGCATAAAGTGCACTTTTCCCTGCTTGGAGTGGAACAGTGTTCATATGTAAATCAGTGGTTTGTTTTCCCTGGCAGAAAAGCAAAGTATAAAGTAGCAAATGTGACTTCAGCCTCTTGTGTCTCAGTGGCCCCTGGGCGTGAATGAATCTCTGGGCTGCATTAAGGACCCCAGCTCGGTAGGGTTATGCTGCCAAGGAGGAGGTGGAGCCCACGCAGACCCTGCATTGTTCTCTCTGTAGTTCCAGCAGAGGCTGTTGAGGTGTTGCTGAGTGGGGCTGGTGGATCCCCGGGCTTCCTGTGCAATTACCCTTAATTATGCCTTCTCTGAGCTAGTTCAGGGATATCTTTACCTTCTGAATTTATGAGTATGCAGTGGAGCCTTTCTTTTTGTACTTCTCTGAGACTGGGAATACCAGGGTGGCTGTAACATGTCAGCTGTTCATAACAGGCTTGGAAAACCATTAAACTGCTGTTTCATCCAGTTATTTCTTAGTGTTATGAGGTCATGAGAAGAGTTTCACGGCACAGTCAGTATTGCTGTTCTGCTGTGGCACATGCAATTGCATTTAGCAGTTTACCTCTGATGTTGGTGGGCTTTTGCAAGGATCATGTGAAACAAAACAGTGACCTGAGTTAAAATCAGGGTTCAGGTCACTGCATGGCCTCTGTTTCCTCCAGACTGGGGTACCTTTTGGGTTCAGGTGGTGGGAAAGACAGGGGGTTCCTCACCCTCAGGTGGAAGGTGAGGATGTGCAGGGGCTATGCATATATAATGTTTTGATTTCTGGGGAGGGAGAGGTCCCTATGTGTTGGGGCTGGATCCCCAGGGATGCAGCAGTCCTTGTTAGATGTGTCAGTCTTGTGCCACGTGCCAGCCTGTTGTGGGTTTTATGAGCAGGTTTCAGAGGTAGTGACTCTGGCTCTGCAATGAATACATGTGCTATAGCTGTTGGTGCAAGGTTCAGGCAGAAAATTTATTACCAAAGGCTCAGCTACAGAATGGACCTGAAGGGTTGGAGCAGTGCTTAGCCAGTGCTTCCCTACCAGGAGAGATTCCCCCCTCTTCTGTGTGTGTGCTGCTAGGCATGCAGGCCGTGAATTTAGTGTGCTCACTTGGTCTTGGGCAGTATAAGTGGCTTGCTGTGGTCTCTCATTTATGTTGCTCTAAGAAACCTCTGCACCTAGTGCTGTGTGTCGCTGTGCACAGAAGTCTGAGCACCTGGGAAAGGTGGAAAAAGCACAGAGTGAAATGGAAATACAAATCGATTGTGCTGTTCAGCTGGGGTCAGTTACTGTAGAAGTTGGAAGTGTTCTCAAAACCACATTAACCGCATTCATTTCACAGGGAAGAGGAAGCTCTTTGTCAAATTGCTGATCATGAAAGTGCACTCTGAATGCTTTCAGCATTGCATTTCTTGAACAGCACTAATTAAACTGCTTCCTTTCATTCTTCTTTCTCCCACAGCCCCTCCATGGCACTTATGTGTGTAAGGACGTAGTTGTTTTGGTAGTGTTGTGAGTGCCCAGCTCCTAAGTCATGTGCTGGATTTAGTTAGGATGTAATCTTTTGACCATCTGCTCAGGCATTCTTTGTGTCTGTATCCCTCTGATTTGCAAGCAAATATTAAAGGTGATCTTGAATCTGCAGATATTGAGAACACTCAGGTTCCTTTAACTGAATACGAGCGTGATCCTGCTTAGGGGGTTTGGGCAGTGTGTTGTCCGAACCTTAGTAATCTGGCATGCTTTATTTTAATTCTCTTGCTGGTGTATGGAGCACCTACTCAGAAACAAAATCGTCCATCAGATTGAAAAATAAGTGAATAGCAAGAATTTATCTGTGGAACTGAGTTTAAGAATACTCTGATCTATGTTGTGCTGTCGTTTTTCCACACTTCCACAATGATTCTGGACTTTTTTTTGCAATCTCTGGCTTATGTTTTCTTTTCGTGGTCTTCAGGAGTCTGTCTGACTCCAGCCTTTTGTAACTGACAGCTATAGGGCATCTGGAAATCCTTTTGTAGCTTTTTCTTTTAAGTTGCAGGCAACATTTCAACTTAATTTCTCCTTGTCTCTTTATTTAAAGTAACACCAAAATGATGAGAGATTCACAGAGGAAAAAAATATCCCTGGATGAATTGTATGTTTGCATCAATTTTCATTGCTTTTGTATCTGTCTGTCTAATTTGCATCTGGTTATTTCAGCACAACCCATGTGCCTTCTAGTAGCTCCTTGAACTGAGGTGTAATAGCTGCGTCTCTGATATGCCTGAGTCTTTTTTAGGGATTGAATGAGTCTTTGTGTGCGCAGTGAGAGCAGGTGTATCTCTGCATCTGTGCTATACATTGCTCGTACAGGGCAGTGCAAAGCACTAGGTCTCACTTTCCTGTCTAATTTTCCATCATATTCATTCTCACCCTGGTGTCTTTCCCATACAGTGTTGCTGGTGGTGTAGGAGGATTATGGTTCAGTGTAGTTTAGTGTTTGCCTCTGAATGGATTGACTTTCTGTGCTGCTCAGTTTGCTGAGAGGAGCCATTTGAAACTGAATGGAGCTTAACTCTTCCAGATAGCTTAAAAATGCAGCTTGCCCAGAAGTGCCTATGGGATAAATGGGAGTAAGTCAGGAAATCTCTCATCTAGACCTTTGACTTTGTCTTCAGGATTTTACTTTGTGGCGATGCAGAGACAGATGTATCTGTAAAACTTGGTGTTGCTGAGTGTTACAGAACTTCTTCCTTTTGTGATACAGGTTTTATTTTATGATGTACTGTTTCACATGGCTTGATTTCATGCTCCCGCCCTGGAGTAGCAATGGGTTTTCAGCCTTTGTTGCAGCACTGTAATTAACTGTTAATAGGTCTGGCTTCTTCACGACTTCACTGGTCCTTTGTGTTCTTTCTTAAGCACTTAGCATAGAGGAGGTCTAAGTAGACAGAAGGAGCAGGTGTTGGTTCAAAAGCTTCCCTAGGGAAACTACCCTTACTGTGGTCCTTCAGCAGTGGCATGCTGTGTGCTACACGCTACCTGTGAGTTCCCTGTACTGACAAACAGGGGCTTGGCAATGTCTAACAGCTCCTTCCAGCTCTGAGCTCCTGTTGTGTGGGGAACCCTTGTGGTTCTCGTGGCCAGTCCTGATCCTGCGATATCATGGGAGCTGCACTTTTGCACTGGTTTTTACACAGACCCATAGAAAGTGTTTTCTGGTGAGCTAACAAAATTAAAACATGTCCAAGTCGCTTTTCTTGGGAGCGTTTTTGGACACGCTGTGTAAACATGCAGATAGAGCAAAGGAGTACTGGTGAGATGAGATTCCCAGGTTTGTGATCCAGCTCTTACTTATATGCTTCTGCAGCTAAAGTTGTAACTTACTACATGCAGATTGTCCAGAGGCATGGGGTTCATTCTTCGTAGTTACAAGAGATAGAACACATTGTTGTTATGTGAGTCTGTATTAGGCTTGTGATCTTCATTTAGCCTTGATGCTGCCTCAGGTGTCATCCCTGTTTCTGTGAGTCATGGAATGGCTCTTGCTGAAGTCCCTTGCAGGCACCCTTTTCACCATGCCAATGCATTGCCAGGTTTGCTACCTTTCATCAAATGAACCTCAATACTACTGTCCAGACTACAGACAGCATCTGTCTCTTAGTTTGCATATCATTGGCTGCAGAGACACCATCTCCTCTCTGTGTCTAGGAGACATTGGCCCACTCTGGCTGCTGTTTTGACAAATAATGCTAAATTTCCACATTGGGGTTTGCCTCTGCTTCTCTGATAACAGCAGTGGCACTTGATGTGACCCGGGAGAGGAACCAGCTGAAGCTTGCTTTGCAGCCCCTTTCCTCAAGCACATGCATTGGTTTCTTTGTCTCCTGCCTCTTAAAAAGTGGGGGGAGAGGGGAGGGTCATGTGTAAGCTGGTGTCTGCTTACTCGAGGGCAGTATTTCATGAAATGCCTGTTTTTGTTTGGAATCCACAGGCACCTAGAAAGTGGGTAGATTGCCTGCTTCTCAGTGGTTAAACAGGCTTGTTGATTTGGAGATTAAAAAGGAATCTGCATCTTCAGTCAGCAGGAACAGTTGCCCCCACCATTGTATGTTTTGCTTGCCCCATTAGGTTTGGCTTCAGGAATGCCTCAGGCCCTGAACCTGGGAGAAGATGAACCTGTTTATTTTGCACCTAAAGGCATGTGAGCCTTGGCAGTGTATATAAAAGCTGCAGCTCTTCTGACTTCTGCTGAGATGCTTCTGGTTCATCCTATACCTGTTACAGCATTTCCTTCATGGAAAACCCACCTGCACTGAAAATGCTTGCAAAAGAGAATGGCTCGAATAGCAAGGGTGTTCACCAGCATCACACGCCATGGCAGCTCTGTGCATTATTTTATTTAATTTGTATTTTTTAATGCTCTTTTCCAGAACTTTTATCTTAGAAGTTAGGACCCTGTGAGCCTTTAGTAAGTTTTGTGTGCTCTGTTTTCTGGAGGAAATCTCACTACACCAGTTTTCAGATACTTTTGCTCTCTGGTGTATCGTGGTTCCTAGCTTGTTAAATATTTTCTTCTTAGTGTTGGTTTTCCACTGAGAAAACTAGGTTTAGCCTAGAGGTGCCTTCTCACACTTAGTAATACCAGTGAGAATATGGGCTTGCAAAAGAGAAAGGTAGACAAAAGCTCCACTAGACATGGACATTCTCCATCTGATGAGGTAGGAATTAGTGCTGTTTTAACCATTTTTTTTTTTTGATAAATACTGTCCTGGGATTACATAAACAGAGGAAAATTGACATTCAAGTTTAGACTGCTGCTTGTTTGCCATGGTGAGTTAATTTGACTTACAGACATCTTTCTGTAGGGCTGCTATTCAGGCAGTTTTGGTTGGAAGTCTGCTTGGTGGTGTTGGGAGAGATTCTTTTTTTATAAACTTCTGTTTGCAAAGGACTGGTTTTGAAATTGCTGTGTTTTGGCAATATGACATTGCTTCCCAAACAGTAATTCTGTGATTATTCTTTAAATGCATCGAGTTAGAGAGGTGACATGGGGTACAGAAGAGTTTTTGCTTTCTGTATCTGTTAAACTGTTAAAATGACTGTGGATTTCCAGCTACCAGGACTCAGCTGGGGTGTTGTCCAATTAATGCAGTGCCCTGTGACACTTTGTCTCTGACTGTAGCAGGACAAAATCACTAATAGCCTCTTTTTTTTTTCTCTCTTTACAGTAAAGAAAGCTAAACTCCAAGGACCACCAGGTAAGCCATGCTCTGCTGCTTGTGCACAACGATGGGGATACCTGTTCCCTCTCTCCTGCTTATGTTGCTCACTCCAGTTTCATATACCTCCTCTCGGCTCCTGCATGTTCTCCTTAGGAGTGACAGACTCTACCCTGAGAGTCCAGGCAGCCTGAGTTAATAGAAGGTTTGAGGCTGTGACCTGGTGTCACAGTGCTAAGGACCTACCTGCTCACCTGACCTGGTGAGCAAAGATATTCCTTTGCTGTCACCAATTCCCACCCCACCACGTCCTCTTCCTCTCATCCTTCCTCTGTTAAAGGATGTTAAGAAAACCCTGTTAAAACTAGGATATTAGAATGTCTGCCAAGCAGAACTGGTGCATGCCTATGTGGATTCAGTGCCGCCTCTATCCTGGTAGGGATTGCTGATGGTGTCTCAGAATTGATTCATTCTCTTATGTGGCAGTCCATAATGGCCCTGCATGGGATTGAAATCCTATCTGCTAGGTTTTGTGTCTGTGTAATACCATAAAAACAAACAGCTGGTGACACCCAAATTTTACAGTCTAGGCAGCTATTTCACTGCGGTTCAGTAGCTAGCAAGGAATCCCTTAGCAGGCAGACACGTTTATTGAATGAAATTTAATGTGCAGTTTACAAAAGAATAAGCAGTTTGCCTTTGGAATAACACCTACTCAGATGTTTATATCTGAAGCAATTACACAGCTGTATTCATGACTTATTTGTTCAGCTTTATTATCTTGATCTAGCTGTCCTCAGGTTATAGCTGAAAGTTTTCCAGATCTCTTTGTCTGTACAGCATGTCAGGTCAAGATCTGCGTGTGCACCAGCCTCGAACCTATGCAAGGAAAGCAGAGTGCCAAGACTGGAAGGAAGACAGGGTGTACCTTATCCTTTCTGTAATCAAAAAGCCTGCTCATGGCTGTGTCTTGCAGTCTAGGTTTAACTCAACTGAAGCGTGTGATTTCACTAACAAGTCCAGTGTCCCGTGAAGATGCAAGGGATGTAGCTAGATATCAGGGAATCTGACTTTCAATGACTTCTACTTCTTCCTAAGCTTCTGGATCATGTAGTTTCTCGTTCCTCGATTTCTGTTAGGGTATTTGAAACTATGTGCTGGGACATGTTATAGTAACCTGCAACAATGATGCATGCAAATTTTGACAGCATGAAAATGAACTGTGATCCATCTTATGCTGGGAATAAATATATCAGAACACTGAAGTACTGAAATATGGACACTGCTTTCCACCTATGTAGCACATGTCTTGTTCCAGGCTTGATTAAACTGATAGGTCTGAGGTAGTAACTCCTCTTAGAAAGGAATTTGTTCTCTCTTGAATACTGATACTCAAACTTTGTGTGTGTCTGTGCTTGGCTGCTTTTGGTTTTATTAGCAAAAAGATAGCAGCCACTCGGAAAAAAATGTTCCAGGCTTTTTCTTCAGATTTAAAATAAAAAGCAAAACATCAAAACAAAGCTTGCCGAAATGTGAGTGTAATCTGGTTCTTATCTATACTGCTTAAACCAGCTGACCTATCAGTCTTAGCATGTTTATCGTAAATTGCTGCGTTTTCTTTCTGATGCGGACTGATCTGTGAAGCTCTTTGTACAGATTCATGGGTGGAAAACCAGGTTGGAACTAGGAGAGCAGTTGGGTCAGAAGGGAAGAGATGATGCATACAATCAGTCCAACTGCTCCTTGCTTGTATATTTTGCAAGTTTGTTTTTCAGTCTGCATGATGGGCCCTATTCCTTCCTACTGTCTCCTCTTCCTGTTGTCTGCATTTCAGTTACAGCATCTTTACACACAAATTGTCTGTGTTCTTCAGGATTTCACTCTTTCTTTGTCTCTGACTTGCTGCAAGTGCTTAATTGAGTGTTTTTATTTGTTTGTGCATGAATTTCTAAGAAACTGTGATTGAAAATTTGGTGGTGGGTAAAAATCATCCTAACGTCAAGTAAAAAACATCCTGGGTCCCTAACTCAGTGTCCATGCATATGGGCTTTTCATTTCGGGTTCCCTGAGTTGCAGTGTGTGGTCTGAAAACCTTGCTATGTTGCACTTACGTCAGGAGATAACTTTTTGCTTCCCATCCCCAGATAAATTCAATACCTATGTGACCCTGAAAGTGCAAAATGTGAAGAGCACGACAGTAGCTGTACGAGGTGACCAGCCCTGCTGGGAACAGGACTTCATGTTGTAAGTAGGGGGTTCTGCAATGATGAGGGGTGCTTGTGGTTGAGTCTTTCCACGGCACTGATGTTTATATGGAACTGCTATTGCATTGTATAAGTTGGATTACTTAAGTAGGTAAAATGCACAGCCTGGTGACAGCCTAAATGCTTTTATGTTGTACACACTGACCTGTGTATCTGATTTGCTTTGGTCCTCATAGTCCTGCATGTAGCCAGGATTTACCAGTATCTTTTAGAATGACGTTTGGTTTTCTTTTGCTGGTGGATGAATGACTCATGTATTGCATCTGCTTCTGTTTCTATAGCTTTGTAAGACAAAGTGAACTGAATCTTGAGCTCCAAGTGATTTTCTCTGAACTTGTCGCAGACACTGCTGTTGTGGGGGATTGATGATGGAGTATTCCTCTTGTGGAATCTAACATGAGGTGTTTACATGGTATCCGTAGCAAGAGACCCACATCGGGTTTTGTGAGTATGTTTCCAAATTCAGCAGCAGTTGGTGGAAGCTTTTGCTTCTGGTTGAGGAGTTCACCTGCGTCAGTGCAGTACTGCCATCTTAGCTGCCCTCCTGTTTCCTTTGTTTTGGTGGCACTCTGTTTTTGGAGCAACACATGAGGTGTGTTTTCTTGCACAGAGCCTGGAGCCTATCCTTTGGAGAAATGTGTGCTGCTGAATGCCACGATCTTCTCACTCTGCAGTTCCTGGTCAGACAGAGGCTGTGGCTATCACTGATATAAACCGTGCAGGACTGGGGTAGGGCTGGAGCAGGGAATTGCACCTGTCTGCCAAATCATATGCCTGTGCTCATCCTGTGGACAGGAGCAAAAACATGGCCGGCCGCAGAGGAGGCTGCTCACCAGTAATTTAAGAATGGCGCTTTGTGTTCAATGATGGCTCTCACAGTTTCTCCTCCTCCTTCCCCTCAACCAGGTACTGGAACTGCTCTCTGATACCAGCTGGGAGCTTAGCATGCTGTAAGGTCACTGTGCTGCTCTGTAATTAGTTGCTAGGGGATATGAAAGCAGAATATTAGCTGAACTACCTTGCCATTATCATCTCTGCTTTAGCCAGGCAACAGCACAGTTCTGATGTTTCTTTATAATAAATATGTTGCATGTGGCAGGGAACATGTTTTTCATGGTTCTGTGTGTGTTAAGTTGTCCCATGCAAAATTACACTGATATTCCAATACTACTGTCCGCTGCTTTGATCTTTTTCTTTGTGGAGTTGGAAGAGGCTTTTGAACACAGTAGTTTATCCCTGAGGGAAGGATGCTTTTATTGTTTGTGTTTGTGTTTATCAATATGAGGCATAGTAGAAGAATAGGCTACAACTAAGGAAATGCTTTCTGTCTGTATTTGTTGCTTTTCCTTCCTTGTGAGACACAACACTTCAGAATTTGGGGCTCTTTGGTTGTTTCAGATTTGCTTGTTTACCAGACCAGTAAAGCACTTTAATGTATTCTTTGGGGACATTTTCTGATTTTGAGGTAGCTTTAAAAGACTGCACATTTGCAGCAAACACCTCTTGAAAGTGCAAACTGATGTTTTGAACGCGATGGTTAAATCGGTGTTGAAATTCTTAGAAATGGCTTTCATTTGAATTCTGTGTGCGTGTGTAAAGGGAGGGACGCCAAATTCCCCAGTTCTTTTGTTCTTTGAAGCTGTTCTGCGTCTGGCCAGAAGGTGGAGAAAGGGAGACACGAAGGCAATCAAAGCCTCTATACTGAAAATCCTTTTATTTCTCATTCTTATGTTTTGGCCTGTCCTGTGGAGTTCTATACAGACGCCTGTTGGGTGTCTTAAGAGCAATGGCTTGCTCTGTCAGTGTATGTTTGAAGTAAAGATTGTGTTTTTACTGTGTGCCTGAAAATAGAGAATTTCTTCCTTCTCCTTTTTTTCTGGCCTCGCAGTAGTCCAGCCACCAGAATAGCAGTCATTTCTGTTGTTACTGCAAGTTAGTGCAATCAGTTATTGCATCTTCCAAGAGGTGAGAGGGCAAATCAGCGATGGTGCAGGTGCATATTTGTTAGTTTGACCTCAATGAGTAGCCATATCCAGAGGAAGGTGGAGTCCCTATTTCAACAAGATAGCAGTAAACTTATAGTAAGGCTATGTAATAGCTTTTGAACTACATAGACTATGAGTTATACAGGTACTGGACACTCCTGACCTCAATTCCAGTGTCTTAAACAAGAACAGAAGCACTTGGGTTTAAAATAGACACTAATGTGCTTTGCTGTAGCTGTAGGGTTTGTCTTGAACCTTGTTAATACAATATTCTCGTTTAAAGTTGTAGGAAGTCTCCAGGGCAAAGCTCAAATAGATACAGGGATTTCTAGCCATGCTTTTTTTGGCCATGATTGTAGTCTATAGAAATTAGCAACTAAAATGCTTTTAAGTCCCCATGATAAACTTAATGCAGGTACCTCTGGACAGACAGACCGCATCCCTGTGTCCAAGATACCTGCTTTTGGGCATTAGTGGGTGCACTAAAGAGAAGTCCTGAGCTCAAGAGGTAGGAACAATTGTCTTTCTTCATGATAAGACAGTTTGTATCAACAGACAGCTCAGGATTCTTCTCTACTCTGTTGTTCTCACCAGCATTCGGGCTGTGTATGTGTGTTAACGTTGTTCTTAAGTGGGCATGGAAAAGGGAGGCACAAATGCTATGACGCATTGGGAAGAAGCGATTTTGAGGTGCATCTTTATCTAACTGAGAGGAAAGATATTCCTGAAAACCCTCAGATAAGTATTTACAAGAGCTTGGCACTTAGGTGGTCCCGTGGCTGTTTTGCCACTTGCTGCCAGAGATTCACATGACTCAAAGCCTTGTGGTGTCTTGCGAAGGAAGAAGCTAGTGCTGGAGCAGGAGCAGTGCAACACAGCCTGGAGCAATAGGCAATGCAGCTGCTGAAGCTACACTGGGTTTGGGACTGTTACTTTTGGCACGTGGCAGCTCCACTCACGTGTAAGGATTGGCATGTTTGGACCTGGCAGAACATGGTTGTGTGGCTGTGCTGCCAAGGGAAAG
Organism: Psittacus erithacus; assembly: GCA_009867235.2. Taxonomy (NCBI): domain Eukaryota; kingdom Metazoa; phylum Chordata; class Aves; order Psittaciformes; family Psittacidae; genus Psittacus; species Psittacus erithacus. Next base: position 4,266 of record WYDI02012952.1, on the reverse strand, counting down.
AAGACACCTACTTAGTTAGAAATGCAGTGCTCGATGATAAAGAGCAGCTCGCCTCTAAGTTTTGGCCTAAGATACACTTCTTCTCCTGTGTACATAGCTGCAGGGACAAGTTCCCAGCTGGCAGTTCAGGGGTTTAGTTTGCAGTCTTTGTGTAGTTAGTGTTAAACTGTGAGAAATCAGTCATTAGAAAATAGTGTTCTGTGTGAGTATGAGCCACCTCGACCACATGCTTCCAGAAGCTCTCTGTAGCTTGATAAAGCTGTGTTGAAGTTGTTCACTGGTATAATCATGGTGCTAATGCAGAACCTACAGGAGAATTTGATTATATTCTGCTTTTTTTCTCACCTGTGCTGCCTTTTCTTTTGCTGCAGTGAGATCAGTCGGTTGGACCTGGGCCTAATCGTTGAAGTATGGAACAAAGGACTGATCTGGGACACCCTGGTTGGGACTGTGTGGATTGCTCTGAAGGCCATTCATCAATCTGATGAGGTTAAGCTGACACAGAGCTTTATTTTGACAGCTGCAATGTTGATAGTAAATGGGTTACAAACCTGGCTGTGACTTTACTGCTCAGCAAAACTTTCGCTTGAGAAGTCAGGAAGGCTGGGTGAGGGGAGAGGGCTGTTGGCACCACCTTGTTCTTGTTTTTGAAAGAAGTTGCCAATAGTGACAGCAAAACTGGGCTTAAGTAGAGGTCTTTGGTCTCGCTTCATGTACATGGACTCACAAATCAGGGCTTAATGTAAGGAATACACATAATTAACAAATGTCTGAAGCCTTAAAGACTGTTTAGTTTGATGCTCAAATTTGTATGAGTTCCTGCTAAAGACAGAGGGTGTCCTGATAATACAAGACAGCTTTTGAGGTAGTCCCAGAGCATATCTACAGCATCGTCTTTAAGATTCTGGTTGTGGTGTTAGAGGGGCCTAATGGTGTTAATATGAATTGAAATAAGTAGGAGATGGCATGTGCCAGTGTGTGTGACTACCCTAACTTGCAGCTAGGCAGGATATGTTTGGTTTTTTACTTCAAATTTCAGGACATTTATTTGAAAGATTATTGAGCAGGGAGAGAGAGCTTATGTGTTCCATAGAAAGGAAAGAGTGGGATGCTCAGCAGTGTGGCTGTCAGGTCTAGCTGATGCTGTCCAGGTACTCTTTGATGCCTGCCTTTGAGGTCTTACCTTTGCAGTGCCACTCAGAAGGCGGTAGTTCTGCTAGGAAGTGTTTGTGGCTCGTTTTGATAAAGGCCTTTTGAGATATGGAAGAAAACGTGCCAGTGTATGCTTAACTGACGTCATTTGACGTTAAAATCAGTTACCAGGCCTTGAGAATACTGTAAGGCTTTTTCTGAAGTCTTTTAGCAAATGTGTGAGAGTTGCTACATAGAGACCTGACAGACTTGGAAATTCACCTGTGGCTTGTGATTCACAGGAAGGTCCTGGGGAGTGGTCTACGCTGGAGGCAGAAGTTGTAATGAAACATGATGAAATCTGTGGAACCAAAAACCCAACTCCTCATAAAATTTTGCTGGACACAAGATTTGAATTACCTTTTGGTGAGTGCATTTCAGTAACTTTACTCACAGTGCTGGCAGTGGAGAGAAAGCGTTTGAGAGCAACTTGAGTTTTATAATCCATTTGTCCTCATTCTCACTTCAGTCAGTCAGTTCAGCACAATCAAAATGCTGGTGTTCATTTCTTGATGGTTTTCTTTCTAACAAGATCAGAATAAACAGGAAAGATTTGAAGGTCTACAAGTACTAGAGTATTTGGACTAGCAGCAGTTTAAGAAACTATTAATACTGTTTCAGAATTGTGCTGTCACACATTTTGTTCCTGAGCAGGGAACATTAACTTCTTTGTATCTAGCCAAATTTGGCTCTAGAAGAGGTCAGGTGCGTTGTTACAGCTGGTCTGTGGTGGGTGCACTTAAACCCTGTTTGAAGCATGCAGGTTCAGTTAGCGAAACATTAATGCTTAGTGCTCCTGAATATTATCATTAGCAGAGGATATAAATAACTTGGTGTTACAAGAAGTGCCTTTCTGGCAGTTGCTTGTGGTACAGAATGTGGAAAAGCAGCTAATTGGACCAAACCCATCTCAAGTAAAGTTTTGTGTGATTTTATCTATTTTTTTTTTTAATTATTATTTATTTTATTTTGCATTAAAAAATCTGCCATCAAAATCCATCAAACAAATGAACAAACCCCAAAGGTGAATCCTTAGCCAGATTAAATCCAAGGCTTACATGGATTCTCCTTCCAGCTCTTAGGTGACTCCTAGGACCAAGAACAGAGATGACGTGTTTGAGGCTCATGTTTTTTTTTTTCCTGAATTGAGCATTGGTGTGTTTCAGAGGTGTTTGCAACTGTAAGGCTCATGTCTCCCCCTCTGCCTGCTGTTTATTCTTTGCTGCCAAGCCCTTGGCAGTGTACGCAGTTTCTATCATGCTCTAAGCAGGAGTGCAGCATTTGTGCACCCGCTGGCATTTGGCCAGCAACTGTCAGGTTTGGCCATCTGTTGTGGGAAAAAGTCAGGTCATCTATTAGTCTTATACCTCCATTCTGGATGCCAGGGAGGATGCACGCTTTGGCTCTGCAGCACTGCAGTCAATATAAATCGTATCTTGTGCTCTGACTGCACTAATTGGAGTGCTCAGTCCGCTGGATGGTGTAATTCAGGGTGAGTGCATCATTTTATAGATGTAATAGACACTACTCTTTAATTACAGTCCAGTGCGTGAAGGGGAAAAGGTATCTGACATCTCGGCTGTCTTGGCAACTAAGCTGTCTAACGTTGTTCTGGAGCCATCCCTCTTCCTCATGAAAATGTCCTGGTGATTCACTGCTGCTGTCACCCTGTCAGTGGGACGTTTATTACTGAAATTGCTTGTAATGTAAGAGGAGGAGCAACTCACTTGATTTCTTTGTGAGCTGAAACATTGGTTCTTTAGGTGAGTGTTCAGGCTTCTGGGAGAAAGTGCATGTAACTAAAAGGCAAAGCTTGTAGTTACTTCCTTCTCATCTAAGTTAACTTTGACATACTTGCTTGCAAACTCTCTCTGCTTAAAAGGAAATGAAGTTCTCATCTCTCCCTGTATTCAGAGAGTATCCAAAAGAAAGTTTGCTTTCTTCTGCAGTTCATGTTTTGGAGTGCATTATGTTTGTGATTGGCTTTTTGTTTTTCAAGTACAGGAAAACAGACTTCTGTAAAACATTGTGTTAGAGCATCTGGATTTAAAAAATAAAAAAATATTTCGTGTAATAGTGCATTTTCTCCCTACTACTATTCTTAAAACACAGGACTATTTGTTTGTTTCGGTGTTTTTTTAACTATTGTTGTAAAATGTATGATATTCTATAGAACAGAATTCTGAGAAATAGGCTTTAATGCGGAAAACCAAGAACATTAAGTAAATAGCTTTTTGTGGCTCTTCTGTTTTTAACACAACTGATCATTTTAAGCACATCTATTACTTTATTCCTTTGCTTATTATGCCAAATACTAAAATAACAGGAGCTCCACTCTGCTGTATTGAAGGTCTTTATTTTAGAGTGTGGAAAGTTGTCTGTCCAGTGTTCCATAAGGTCCAGGAAAAATGAGTGCATCGGTTATCTCTTTCAAGGCTTCTGCTGCTCTTCATTTGAAGACTGCTAGTTTTTCTTGGATCTCCTCAGTTTTCAGTCTGTCATGCCATAGCAAGGTCAGAAACAGGTTATAAAGTGGTAGGCAGTAAGAACATGGTAAAGTGGTAGGCAGTAAGAACATGGGATATTCCTCTAGAAGATAGCATCTATCCATACCACTTCTTTGGCAGTGCTTCCCTTCACACCATGACTGAATGTCTTCTGCCATCACCTCTAGGATAGAGAAGGACCCTGCCAGATGGGTTGGCTCTGTCTCCCTGCCCTTGCAGTACTGTGAGACTTGAAGGGATGCATGGAGGTAGCTCAGCTCGCAGCACTGTCTCCACATCTCTCTTGATAGATTTGTAGGTCAGTTTCCCTTTAAGAGGAAGGTAGCATTATGGACTCAGTGCCCCACATGTTAAGACTGTGTGGTCGTATGAGCTGGGAACTGGTGGTTTAAACGTACGTGGAGAACTAAATGGATCACTGATCTGCTGTAGAAGTTCTCTAGTCAGCAGCTCTGTTGCTGTAGAGGTTATGTTTTGCGGCGGGCTTCACGGACACAATGTACACGATCAATGTGATCAAGTTGATGCCATTTATTTAGTGTTGCACATCTTTTTTATAGTCTCCTAA